>CAUYRT010050560.1:0-98938 GCA_963574885.1 Lepilemur ruficaudatus | reverse complement strand
TAGCTGATCAACACCTAAGTGGACACACAGGAACAACATTTATTGGGTGTTGGGCAGACGGGAGGGGGGAGGAAGGGATGGGTATATACATACATAATGAGTGCAATGTGCACCATCTGGGGGATGGTCAGGCTTAAGGCTCTGACTGGAGGGGGGAGGGGGGCAAGGGCAATGTACGTAAGAATAATTTTTTAAATTTAAAAATAAAAAAGAAAAGAAAAAAAAGTATTTCACTAGTTAATTAATTCAATAAATATAAATGACCCTATTACCATAGGGTTGTCATAATTAATGAGGTAAACCAGACTAATTGAATTCTTCACTCCTATTAAGTTCTATTGTACAAACACAATCCAGAGCTGAAATCTTAGAGAAAATGTAACTGGTCCTTTCAATTCCCATTCCTTATATTTTGGACAGTTGAGAATTTCACAGTAACCTGTGAGGTTGCTTTGTGCTTTCCCAAAGGCAATGCAGAGAAAGTAGCAGCAGTGTTGGATATGATTTGACTTTGGCTCTAGAAAACTCTGCTTGGACAGCCTCACAGAAACTTGCTTAGCCTCCTTCTGGAAGGTGGTCTAATCATCTTTATCAACTAGAAGTTGAAAGACTTAAAGTACCTTCAAAAATACTTCAGTGTAACAGATAATAGAATCACTGGTTATATATTTCGTAGATTATGTCCTAAATACTGCTTAAAACCAGTATTTCATTAAGTGCTCCATGATAAGTAGTCTGTTCATATGAAGCATTTGAATTATTTTCATTCACATTCATATGATCAGCAAGATAAAACTTGAACTCAATTTTTAAGAATCTATTTCTATAACATATAGTTTTATTCATCCTATTTATGCCTTACAGCAATGTGGAACTGGTAATGCAACACGTTAAGGAATAAAATTCTATTTGTGACAAATATCTATTTACCTGCTGTTTGAAAATGCTGCACTGCTTTTATTTTTTGCACAAAAATGTGAAGTGTACTTTTCTAAGTAGCTTGTTGTATATTTCTGTCACTTTTGAAATCTTACTCTATAGAGTTTTTTAGTTTATGTGTTTGTTTTATATTCTTCTCTAAATTCAGATTTCAATCTAATGATGTTGATTGAACAGACAGATTTCTTTCCTAAATGCTCAGATGTGAGGTGATATGGTGAACTTTATTTGACTTTTTTGATGGGAACTGAATTATAAATCAAGAACGGAGAATACTTGTTTGTTGGAGCATTAATTAACATCTCACTCATTTGTCTAGTTGTCTTAATAATTAAATGCCATTTAATTTAATATAAGAAGTTTGCCAAACTGGCTACAAATATGAATTTATGAATGTATTAAACTCTTTTACCTTTAATAAAGAGAGCAATGCACTGTATTTATTACATATCTAGACTTTGATTACTTTTGCTTTATTTGAAAATAGCTGTGTCCTGTCAGATATGTAATATTACACAAGAAAGAAACAATAAAAAATCAAGTAGAAAACAAAACCCAGACTCAAGATCTGAATATTTATGTATGTAGGTAACTACAATTCAGCTTTTAAAAGACAGTTTAATTTTCTTTATCTCTCCATATACAGTATATTTTAAGTGAAAGGCAAGAAATTGATTTCAAAGTAATAATTTTTCAATTAAATGTAGCACTTGAAATTAATTTTTAATATAAGAAACACTAGTTTTCATTATTACAAATTACTTTATAAAGAAGGGTCTCAGATCAAAATTAGAATTTTCCAAGAATTGTTATCAATCTCAAACTAACGTGATATGTGGAACTCCTGAGCTCAACATAACCACTTTCTCTTTTTCTCAGATTGGAAAACTGGGTCTACTTCCATCAAAAACTTTTGGAAGTTGGGGGCAGGGAGGTGTGAAAGCATTGGAACGATATGAAGAAAGGAGGTGTTAGAAATGGTAATTCAATGTAAACACAGATAATTCAAAAAAACTAATTACTTCACTTTACAAATAATGGGGTTCACACTTTAAATTCTGTGGAGGGTTTTTTTTTTTTTTCTGACTTCAGGGCAATAGGAATGATTAACTATAGAGATAAAAATAATGTCTCACTCCAAATCTCAGTAGCCATCCCTCACAATTTAATTAAAACCTCTTATTGACAAGATAGCATTATTTGATATGTAACTTTAAAGTCATTAATATATTTATGACATTGTGAATTTTACTCATTTAAATTAATTTTTTTTTGTTTTTATGGAATGACAATCTCTTAAAGAACACAACTTCAAGTCAACATAAAATATGTATGCAGATTTTTATATGTGAGTGATAAGCCAACTGAACAATCACAGTGACTTTGAACTCTTCATCCCAAAGATGCACTGGGTGCATTTTTTATAAACTGAAATAATAAATAATAGATTGGGTCTAAAAGTCATTTGTGTTTTTGCTGAGCCATCTACTCCCCAAATATCCAGATTCTGAGTCTCTAATACATTGTACTCTGAATTTTATTCTGATCTCAGACTCTTCTGTGTGCAGGCAAAGGCAAGACCTTGGTAGTTTTGTGTTCCTTTTAAAGGTTTTGTCTTTTCTTCTTGTCAACTAAAACAGTTCCCTCTTCATTTAGAATACAGGAAGAGTAGGAGATTAGAGATGATGTGACATGCTGCTCCATCCATTCCAGGTGGTCAGACACTCTAATTTAGTAAAATATGAAGTTTTCATTCAAAAGAAGTAATTCTTTAATTCTTATCTAAATTCTGTAAGAAAAAAAAAACAGTTTAGAAAGGCACAGGCAGCCGTCTGCCTTCCCATTTTATTCCCAGTGGGCCATGTTCTCAGCCAGCAAGCGGTGCTATAATTTGCTACAGTGATAAGGCAGGCAGGCAGGAGGGCATTCTTTGGACTTTGCCTGATTGGGAAACTGGCAAATTTCCTTTTGCTTTCTGATGCTATGATGGAAATATACAGAGATGTTAATCATCCTACTAGTGCTGAAGGTTTGCATTCACTTACATCGCACTTCAAGAGATTCAGAATAGTATGAAAGAATGAGTGTTCTGTGACTCAATGAATCATTGATTCTGGGATCCAGTTGAAGTTTCCAACTCCGGCCTTTACTTACTGTGTGATCTTAGACAACCTCAAGGTTCTGTCTGTACCCATTCAGGTGGCACTGATTACATACTTTTATTTTTTTGCTTTTTATATGACTATATATTATCTTTGCAAATGTATCGTCAGCCTTAGGTAATTAAGGACCCCATATGCAATTCATATAAATTTGTGTTTCTTGTTCTGTATATCCTACAATATGTGTTGGTTGATTTTTGAAGCCAGTTGAATAGTTTTTTTTACAAGTCAATCCTATTGAAATTTTATTCTAGTAGACAGGCTGTTAGTTCTTGGACCCTGTTGTAAATAAGTCCCAGTTCCATTCTCTTCATTTCCAAGTAGACCCACTGGATGTGTTTAATTTGCAATGGAAAGTGGAAGATTGCTTAGGGCACAGTTTCCAAAAATGTGTTTCTCTGTCAGATGTTAATAGATGTTATTTTTAGGGTTCCATAGTCGAATGAGTTTGTGAAATGGAAGATTAAAATTATTTAAAACAGGTTTTCTAATGGAAACACTGCTCAGGAAATTTAATATGCTAATAAGCAATTGTAAATCCCTGAGAAAGTGATAAAGTATGTGGTTTCCTACCTAGTTGACCATAAAAACCATGATTTTGGAGAGCAGTTCATGTGACTAGTTTTCTGCAGAATACTCTTTGTAAATCCTGATGTTAAAAGTGACAAAAAAGAATGTTAAATACACATGGGAAGAAGTAAGAAGAGAGATCAGAGTTGGTAAAAGTGATATTTGGAATCAAAAGGTAGCATCAGCATGAACACCTAGGTTATGCTGCAGTGACAAATAACCCCAATGTGTTAGTGATTTGCAAAATAAAATGTCTGCTTTTTGTTCATGCCTCATGCTGTTCACAGGACGGCTGAGTGCACGGACCCACATTATCTTCCTTGAGAAATGCAGCTGGAAGAGCTTCTGCCATCTAGAATGTCACAGACCACCATGGTAGGGGGGAGGAAATTTGCAGAATTACATTTGGACTATTAAGCTCTTCTACCCAGATATGACCCATACAACTTCTGCTCACATTCCACTGGCCAAAGCAAGTTACATGGCCACATCTAACGTAAAAGATATGGGAACGTGCAATGCTACCATATGCCTAGGAGGATAACAGAATATGGTGTAAATGTTCCCTATGACTACACACAGGCTGAGGAGAGCTGCTTTGCCAAGGTCATACATCTTCCCATTACCCAGTGACTCATTATTGCAGGGGTATAAAGGTCAGGGCCCTCACCCCAACCCAGGGGGGCAAGCTCAGTTTCAGAGGCCTTCAGAAGAGTTGACTGAGGTCTTTATTAAGACTCCATCATGATCTAAACTCTCCCTCTGCCCAGCCCTCCTTCCTTCCCTTTCCTTCCACAGGATGTTGTTCCCAAAAGAACCTCCTCATTGGTAATCTCTATCTCAGAACCTGCTTTTTGGGGAAGCTAATCTGCTATACTATACATCACATGTCTTTGTATGATATAAAATGTTGTTTGGTGTGTTTTTAAACTTTATATAAATGATATGTTGTACACACTCTACAATTTGCTTTTTTCCCTTCAAATTATATTTTTGAGGTATATTCTTATTGATTCCCATAGCTCTAATGAGTATATTTGAACTGATTTTTGGAAAATACCACAAGTTACTTATTTGTTCCCCTGTTAACAAGAATTTGGATTTTTCCCAATGTTTTGCAATTACAATTTTGCTAAGATACTTCGTACATATCTACTTGTTCATATATAGAAAGAAGAACTTCTCTAACATAAATAGATACCTAAAAGAAATGCAATAAAATAGGGGATGTGTATTCTCAATTTTATTAGATGTTGTAGTTCCCTGAATGCTAGTAGAGCAGAACATAAATGGCCATTTATTTGCCTTTTTCTGTGAATTGCCTATTCACATCCATGCCATTTTTTCTATTGAATTCTTATCATTTTCTTATTGAGCTTAAAAAATGTATATTCCTGATACCATTCTTTCTCAGATATATGGTTTGAACTATCTTCTCTGAGTCTATGACTTGCCTTTTAACTTTCTTCATGATGTCTGTTTTTAAAAAATAAGCTTCAAATTTTAATGCAGTCAAATTTATTCATCTTTTTTATGGTTTATGCATTCTCTGTGTTGTTTAGAACATTTTTCCCTGTCCCAAGCCTTGATAATCTCTATTTTCCTTGAAGGTAGTTTTTGCTTTTTACATTTGACTTATTAATCCCCCTAGAATTTATTTTATTTTTATACATGATATAGTGGATATACTTTTTTTCACAGTCAGCCAATTGTTCCAGCATCATTTTTTCCAACCTGATATCCCACACTAATTTGTAATGTCACTTCTGTAGATATATAAATGTGCATTGGACTTTCTATTCTGTTTAGTCTATTTATTTGTCTACCCCTGCACTAACATCACTCTTAATTAATAAGGCTTTACAATAAATCTTGATATCTGCAAAGCCAAGTCCCTTTTTTTTTATTCTTCTTTAAAATTACCTTAGCTATTCTCGACTTTTTGTTCTGAGTGAATTTTAGAATCAGCCTGTTAACCTCCACTAAATAAAATTCTCTGTTGGGATTTTGATTGAAATTGCAACAGATTTTTATATATAAATTTGAGGATAACTGATATCTTTATGACACTGAATATTTCCATTTATAAAAATGGTATGTCTCTAGAGAGATTCTATTTTGCCATATACTTGCCCAAGTCCTACTTTTTCAATGTTGTCATACACCTAAGGGAGTGTGGAAGTGAAGGAGCAGATCACACATACACATTGCTCCCATGTTTTCCCTTTCAGTATAAATAGATTGAATTTGGCGCAAACATGATTTGAAATACGTGCAGTGCTTTAAGAATGACTGATGCCACACTGAAGGAGCTAAGTAGTAGCATTTGAAATTATCTGAGAGGTTGAGAAACTCAACAAAAGAAGTACAGCTATCAGATTCAAGGGAATGATTAAAAAAGGTCTGAAACATTATGTGGGAAAGACAAAGAAAAAAGACTGTCCTTCACTACTAGGAGTCATAAAGTTTGGCAGGTCAACATTCATTCATTCAATAAATATTCATTGAGTGCTCACTATTTTCCAGGCAATGTTTTGGCATTGGGGGAAGAGGAGGAAACAAAACAAAGCTCCTGCCCTTTGTGAATTCATTTAGGGAAGGGATTTATCAACCACTTAGTAAGTACAGAGTATCCACTGTATAAAATCTACAAATCACTATCTCAGTCCTCAAGCTGCTTATGAGAAGATTAACCATCATAAACTCACCGAGAGAACAATAATAAATGTCATGTGGCATAGTACAAACTATAAATGCAACTCAAGTTCTGAGAAGAAAGATTAATTGGTGGTTGATGGAGGGTCAAAATAGGTTTCCTGAAGGAACTCTGTCTTGTGCGGGAATTTGAGAACAAGCAGCATTTGCTAGGTAGAAAGGAGACTGGAGAGTGTTTTAGGTGAGAACAGTGACATCCAAAAAGACACCGAGATGATACTCTCCATGCTATGTGAGTAGACAGAGAGGAACTCCTGGAAAAGAGAACCATGCTGGGCAAAGGAGATGAGGTTAGATACACTGAATGAAGCCAGATGATGGAGTCTGGCCACCAGCAATTCAACACTGTGGCAGAGAGCAATTATAGGACCCTCCTCTCCTTCCTCCTCCTCCTCCTTCTCCTTCTCCTTTTCCTATTCCTTCTTCTTCTTTAGAGCTGGGAACTGACCTGATAAAAGCAAAGTTGTAAGAGTTATTAGCCCAGAATTGATATAGAGAAGGCATTGGAAAATAAAGAGACAAGAGCTAGAAACAGTTACTTGGAGCTTCACACAACGTGAGAGACTCTGAGGCAGAAGAGACGACGTGGTCTCTGCTTCACGGAACTCATCATCAACATGGGAAGGCAAGACTAATGTGTCCGATACTAAACTAACAAGCACGTGTAACCCAGATGTTTGTTGTGTCCTCCTGCTCCTCGTCTTGAACCCCCAAACCCAGACTGATTAAGTCTCAAAACCTCCCTTATGCTTTCTGCAAATTCCCATGGGCCCGGAGGGCTCACGGCCAGTACAGGGCCTGCGTCCATATGTGCTGCCTCTGTTTTCCCCCTCACAAGCGACTCTCAAAACTCTATCCCTTTGTCAATTTCCATAAAATATACATGCTCTCCAAGCATTTTATGTGTTTGTTTTATTTCCCAGGCAATTGGGGACACAGAGAATGACCACATTGGGCTGTGCACAAATTCCCCGGCTCACTGTTCCACTCCCCTGCTTCCTCCCGACCTTCCATCCCTGCTCGTCATTTCTCCTTTTCTGGATGGCTTGCAAAAGCCTCCTATGTTGCTCTCTTTTTTATGCAGGCCAGTTCAATTCTCCTCCACACTGCCCCCCCCATGCCTAAACAAATCAAGGTGCTAATAAACAAAAGGGATGATATAATTTTTTAAAGGCAGTTAAGTTTGTAAGCAAATAAACCAAAAAATTCTCTTTCACACATAAGAAAATAAAACAAAGCAGAAAGATAAATATGTTACAGAGAATGTGGAAAAACTAGGACTATAAGGACTACATAGTTCAGAGATGGAAGAGATCAATCAAGGAGGGTTTTAATAGAGAAGATCATGTTGGACTAGACCCTGAAGAAAGGCTAGAATTATTTTTACAGAGAGAGGAGGCAAGAGGTCATTCAAGGTAAGGAAATAACTTTAGGAAAACCACAGAGGAAAAAATGAGCCTGGCATCTGGGAGAAGGCAACTCTCAACTGAGAATTTAGAAGCAAGATAAGGCTGACTGGGTGCTGGAAATGCCAGATTGCCAGACTCAAGAGTTTGTACTTCATCCAATAAGAACCAAAGGAAGCTCTAATAAATATGCTTTGGAAATCAGGGAAGGAGGGCAACTCTGCGAGTGGTCTCAGAAACAAGAACCGGGGGGGTCCAAATACCATTATAATTCTCTCTCTATTTGTGATCTCTGCTTCTTTTTGTAGGTTGGCTTCCATTTATTCTCCTAAAAATTTGCTTTCTCTACCCAGGGACTGAAGTGATTCAGCAGATTTCTGGCTCACCGTCCATAGGGGAAAAGCTCTTACCTCTTGCTTCAGCTCTAAAAATCCAAGAGAAGGGTTCTATTTGGCTGGCTTGACTCAAGTGCCCAGGCCTAAAACCATCACTGTGATCAGGAACGTAAGGTCATGGAAGAAGACGGCAGCTCCTAATGGATCACATAACAAAGCATGACCAGATTTGGGGAAGGGAGAAAATAGCGAGTAAAGAGGGGGGACGAGACTCTCTATTTTCTCTCTTCTCCAAATCTAAACATCACCACTGGGGAAAGAGTTGTAAGAAGTTTGTGTTTAAGTTTGGACCCACTGACATATTTTATGTAAGGAAATTTCATTTATTTTCAGTAAGCATTTATTGACAACCTACTATTTTTAAGTTTCTAGTATATCTTCCTGATTTTTTTCCCTCACTTTCTTCTGATTTAAGTCATTAGTCAATATTTTGTGTGTTCTTTTAAGCCACCTTAAATTCTTTTGGGGAACAATAGAAAAGATTTAAATCAGCTGCTTAACAGCCGTTATGAACCAATTATTATGTTAAGACATAGTTCCTGTTTTTAAGCAGCTCTGAGTCTAGGGGTAAAGATACTATGCACAAATATCTACTACAATGGAGAGAAAATGATGAATGCCATTAACGTACAGGGATAGATAAAATTCTGTGAGTTCAGAGTTTATCTTGCTATAGGAAATAATATCACTGAACCAATATTTTAAAGCACAATAGAATACAATAGATAAAATTAAGACCTGAAGATACGGTAATGAAAGGTTTTCTATCCAGGGGAGCAGCTTGAGACCAAAGCATGGAAGTAACATTTTATATCTGACAGAATGAACCTGGGACTAAAATGGGAGTGGGCCCAGGGAAATGGAACCCTTCCATGTCTACACCAGGGTAGTGAGATAGCCTTGGGAAGGTGACGAAGAAATATTTCTAAAATTTTTATGCAAAAATATATGGGACGTTGCGACGGGGTAATAGAGGAACAACTAAGATGGAGAAATAAGAGACACTGCAAGATTTTGAGGGTGAAGGAGCAGGGGAGTTAGTGATGTCCTGGGGCAGATTTATATTACATAGGAAAGACCATCCTCACAATGAGCAGTGATCACTGCCCATTTCTGGAGGCTTCAAACTGCAATCCTAATCCCACAAGAGATGTGGGGAGAGGAGGAGAGCAACTTCCTTTCTTCCCACTCTAACCCTTGCTGGGGCTGGTGGTGACTCTGGGTGGTCTGTGGAACCCACAAGTCATGAAGTCATAAAACCACTCATGCATGGTGTCACTGAGAGGCCCTTACCCCTCAAAGATCCAGATTAGAGTATTCAAACCCACACTCCACTCATCATGGAAAGTCGAAGACTTTTGTGCAATCCATGGTGGTCGGGGTTAGTTCCAAGATGCCATTTCCTCTGAATTAAGTAAACTTTTCATGCAGGCCCCTGCTCCACACCACATCAACTCAGGTGGGGGACTCATTCCCCTTCCTTTATGGCCACAGGTTGACTGTTCACACGCGGTGTCGGTGCTTACAGCAGACTTTCCTGAAAGTTTGAGAAAGAAGTGGTTTATGTAACAGAAAACAGCTTCAAATGGGATTTTAGACATATCTATTTTTCAAAAGCCTCAACCATTCCATGACTAAAGACTTCCTCAGAGGCCACTTCACCTAACGTAGGGGTCCAGCCTTGCTCGAAGTCCGATTCCATATTTCCTTTTCACTTCTTCCATTCAGAACTTCCCCCCAAAACTTTCAAACTCTTCACACTCTGTTATAAATAGCGGTGTTTTTCAATCAAGGGTGATTTTGCTCCTTGCTTCCCTTGCTCGGGGGTGATGTGACAGTGTCTGGGGGCATTTTTAGTTGTCATAACTTTGGAGGGATTACCACAGGCATCCAGTGAATTGAAGCTTGGGATGCCACTAAACATCCTACAATGACAGGACAGCCCCCCACCCCCAACAAAGAACTATCTGATCCAAATGTCAAGAGAGCCAAGGTTGAGAAACCATGATACAGGGAAGTCAGCTCTCTCCATACTCCATACTCCCAGATATGCAAAGTCTCCTTCCTCTTTGTATGTTTTCAACCTCCGGGCCATTCACGCCATTAAACCAAAGGAGCTTCCTGTCACAGCACACAAGAGCAGCTGAGACCCCCAAATGTCCTTTAACACAAGCCACCCTTCTTAGAAAAAGTTGTGGTTTTAAATAGCATATTTCCTCAATACATATAGAATAAAGTTCTCATCCACACTCAATTATACTCACTCTGCCAGGAAGAGAAAGAGAGAAAGAGAAGAATGTAAATAGTGTGGGTGATTCTGTCCCACGTTCCACTAAAGCATATGCCCCAGAGGAGCGCAAGAAGGGAGATGTGAATCTGATGTTCCTTCAGTTGGTCTCAGTTCCTGAATTGCTCTCATAGTATGAGCATCACACCATGCCGAGTGTGATTCAAGTGTTTAAAGATACATTTTTTTTCTCTTGTACAACATGGCCCCTAAATGCAAGCCAACTACTTCATCAGGTGTTTAGCTGAGAAAACAGCAATCTGTTCCAATGCTGGAGGAAAAACTGGCTGAGTTGGATGGTATAGCAGCCTCAAATGTGATGCATAAAAATGGCCATGTATATTACACTTTAAAGGTGAATGAAGGGAGTTTTTTCTAGTGTATTTCTGACTTTATATGATTTTTCATCTTGCTCAATGATTTTAGAACCAAACTCTACATAAAATGCAACTCCACATTAGGAGGAGGATGGCCTGGGGGAGTGGGGGAGAACTAGAGGTATTAGGACAGAACCTTAAGAGATGTTACGGGTTGGGGTGATGAGAAGAAAGAGAAAAGAAATTAAGGAATGGTGAGCAATCATCAGAAAGACAAAGAGGACTGAGGGCACACTGCTACTCTTCAATTTTCAGGCACATCTATTTGATAATTGAAAGGAAAAGTTTACCAATTTTATAAGAGGAAAGCTGTGCCACAGAGAGCTTAGTTGGTTGCAATATTAATCTTTCAAAAATATGACTGCGCAATGTAGGATCAAGGTCTGTAAACTTACAACGTAATACCTGTTGAATTGTCAACTCTTTTTTCTCGTGCCTGATGTAAAATTTTGGCAGCTAACCATATTTGCCTGTTAATTTAACCATATTTGCCTTACTTAATTTAATAAGTAAGATGTTAGCTTGTTTTTTTTCTCATTTAAAAAGCCATCGAATATATGCCATAAATTCTAAACAATGTGTTTAAATATTAAACAGCAAGTGACAATGGCAGATTTTGCAGGTGTGCCTTTGAAGTCTGTGTTTATATTGTGTCTGCAAGTGGCTTTGTGTATGGGTGTGTACACAGAGAGTTTGAAAAATGAGTGGTCTCTAGGTGTCTCTAACTTTGCTAGCACCCATTCTGACAGTGGCCTGCCCTAAATAACTTGAAGTGGAGACTCTTCTTATTGCTAAAATAGTATTATAGGTTGGGATTCTTCTCTTTCTCTTCCTGGCAGAGTAAGTACAGTTGAGTACAGATGAGAACTTTATTCTATATGTATTGAAGAAATGTGCTATTTAAAACCACAACTTTTTCTAAGAAGGGTAGCTTGTGTTAAAGGAAATTTGGGGGTTTCAGCTGCTCCTCTGTGTCATAAGATAGGGAAAAGGAAAATTAACTCATAAATGTTTCATAGGTCAAAAATTTTATGTGAAGTGTTGAAAGATAAATGCTAGAGTAATCATTTTAGAAATTCCCATTTTAATTAAATACAATATTTTCAAAATTGTGCTATGTTGCATAGCATAGTCTTTTTAACTTGGGAACTTTCTGAATAATGCACTAAATAAAGGGGAAATTGTTCTCTACTAAGTACTATTTTCAGCACATAAAATTTTACAATGGTTTTCTTTCATTTGGGCACAAATTAAGGATATGTATACTTTTTGGGAACCAGATTGCTACCCTTTGTTGTCAAGACTTTGCTTCCATGCTCTTATGAAGCCAAATTTCTGAAAAGTAGTTGAGAATGTAGAATCACAGAAATTAAATACTGGATTGGATATACCAGGAAGGGTATGGGGATGGAAGAGTTTACCTAGCGGGTTTTAGTTGACTTATCCAATAACGCTATTAGAAAGAAAGTATTATTTGGATTCCAGAGACAGAATATATTAAAGTCGAAGCTTATAAATGTTCGGAACAGAATTTGAATCTGGTTCTGTGGGATTCTACAGCGCATATCCTTTTTTCTACAACATGCTGCTTAGCTACTTAAAACTCCACAGTGGGTTCAGTGATACTTTTTCCTAGTATAAATACATTCAACCTTCACTATAATACTTTTTGCTATAGACTTATATTCTGTCCAAACATTCTTATTTTGTACCATCTAAATTAATCATGGCAGTGAGGTAGTTTATAAACCCCAGAATCTCATATGGTGCACACAGTGAAAATCTCTTTCTCACTCATCTCCATCCAATGCAATTCAGGTAACTCTCCTTGATAGCTTTCCTCCAGGGGATGACTCAGAAATCTAATCCCCATCCAAACTATGATGCTACCATCTTAAACTGGAGGCATCCCAGACATTCATGACAAGGGAAAAGAGAACTTGGATAATCACTCAGAGGTTTTATAACCCATCCAGGAAGTGGAATATGTCACTTCCACCAATATACCAGGATCCAGACGTAGTCATACGGACCTAACCTAAATGCAAGGGAAAGTGAGACATGTAGCCATTTCTGTGCTCCCACAAAGAGGAAAATGAAATAAATCTGGTGAACCCATAGCATTGTCTATTCCATACTATATAAGAGAATTTACTAATTCAAATAGCAAAATAACCCTATAAATATTATCTAAAGGTTGAGGTCAAGTTTATGCCAGGGAACACTGGGTTACAACAAGGAGGATTGGAATTATTAACCTTACGAGGTAAATTGTATTATTTCATTTTACAGATGAAGAAACTGAGGAACACAGTTTAAGTAATTTGTCTGTAGTCTACCCAGTGGCAGAACTGGGAACCAAACCCAGGCCATGTTTGGTTCCAAGGTCTATGCTTTTAACCTTTATACTTTACTGCCATTATAAAAGACAAACACTGCTGAATTTCTTCTTTTGTATGTTATCTGATATATGACATAGAGGCAATTTTTCAAAAAACATGAAAGAAAGGCTAAATGTCAAAGTTCCAATGTACTTGATTTCCCACTGATGTATCAGGCTATATTGGTCTTTTCTTTCTTCCTGATCTCATTTCCTCTGCGCAAAGTATTTAAAAGGCTAAACCAAACTGATAGATACCTGCTTGCAGACCCCTGCCCTTGCCACTGCAGGCAAAGGAAATTCTACTTCTAAATTCCTCCAGAGTAGTTCATAGCTTCCTTTGTAATCTATCTCAACACTTAGCAATCTGAAAGTAAAATTGATATGTTTTATGATTGGAAAATCTGGAATTCTTCATCAAAATTCCAGGAAGGCCAGTAAATCCTGGATAGCATATGAGCCAAGACTGGCAAAATGTAAGCTTCCTGCAGACCCTCCACACTTATCTCCAAGTGTGGACACTTTGGACAAATAAACCTGTGTGTTTTCTCTGTCTCTTTTTTATCTATTCCAAAGGTAGAATTTTTATGGACTGAAGAAGAAACTACTAGCTTTTTCTTAGGAAACCTTCCTTGGCCTTTTGTGGTCTGAATATCTTTCAAGAACATTCTGAATTAGCCCCCTGAAAGCAGAAGTAATGTTGATAATATTTAGTGATCTGTATGGTGGCTCTGACCAATCAGGTGTGGGTGTCAGATAATTGAAATGGACACTGGCTGTAAGCAAAGGGTCCAAGCTGCCCGCTACCCACCTACGTATCAGTGCACCCCTAACCTTGTACTGTGGTGTTATGGCAGGCACACTAAAGGACTGGGATCTACACATTCTCCCCTGTGCTAACATGCACACAGAGACCCACATACTAGCTCTCTCCCCGTGACAGGCATAGATTAAGATCTGTGCTTTTTTTGGTTTTCTCTGGAACAGTATTACTTGCATTTCGAACCCTGCTGATTAATCTCACATAGCTGAAATTCTTGTTATATTTCAATGATTATTTTTTGAAATCAGTTTGTATTAGATATGCTTCTTTTCATTTTAAAAAATCATTAATTGAATTTAGTCTGTTCTGCAAAATTGCCATGTGGCTCAGTGGAAAGATTAGTTCATCTTCCCTGGAATATTTAGGTATCTGATTCCAGTATCTCTGTTTCTTGCAAAAGACAGCCTCCTGGATTTTAAGAGGGTAAATCCACATCCCAGTGTCTGCAATCTGGTCACTGAATGCATCCTGCCTTCTACTCATCATTTCTCATACTTCTCCTTAGCTATAGCCTGAGATCCTTGTTCCACAGTACAAGCCCATTTGCTCAGTGGAGCTGGTCAGCACTTGTGGCAAAGACCACTAATTGTCCCCTGTACGTATTTTTTTCTTCTTCCTTTTAGGAATAGAGCTCTAGTTTTATCAGGGCACACGGCCAGTCAACCTTTCTTGAAGTTTACTCTGGCTAACGAAATGTAAGCAAAAATGATGTGTGCAAATTACATGGTCACAATTTTTATTTTTTAATAGAAAGTCATGGCCATGGTGCTGATGATGCAGCCTCTACCATACAGATAATGACAATAGTCTATGTTATGACAGAACAACAAGGAACATAGGTTCCTAAAGACCTCATGCAGAGAACCACCTGCCCACTCTGGACCACGTTTATTTTTTTCAACTTTATGTGACATGGAATTAAACTTCCCTCCTATATGAGCCTCTGTATTTTGAAGGCATCTTTTTGTACAGGTGCTTCGTCCATACCTGACCAATACATCAGTATATATGAAATACTTCAAGATTATTTCTAGATTAAAGGTCAAAATATTGCCAAGCAAAGTGAGTGGTTAAACTCGCTGAATTCCTAAGTGCTGCCCAATTTGGACTGACCACTTTTTTCCTACGATGAGAGTCAAAATACTTAGCAATTCATACAACTTAGGCTGACCAACCAGAATAGTTCTGGTAATAACTTAAGATTAGCATGCAATGATCTGTATCATCTCTGCACTGGGTTGAGTAAAAGATGATTAGAATCAACTAGGTCAAGAAAGAAGATTGGAAAGTGACCCACAGGGGTGCCATTGGAATGATCTAAATTCAACTCACTCTGTTCCAAGCACCTGTAGTCCCTTAGGTAGGTAGTTCTCACTGTCCTACAGTAGTCTTCATTGATTATTTCACAGAGAACAGTTGATTTTTTAAATTCTTGCCCTCAGCTGAAACCATGAGCCGGATTACCTACCTAGCAGTTCCTCTCTGAGTGTTGTTTGGACCTGGATGCCTGGAGGCCATCCCAAGTTTTGGACATGTCGAGAACTGATTCCCTTTTCTCCAGATCTGGGGCAAAGAGTGACTGCAATACTTAGAGGTTATAACAATGGGTATAAACTCCTGGGTGATGAAAGCCCTATCTCTCATGGTTTTTGCTCTCTTCTTCTCCATCAGTAACCCCTACCAAGAAATGGGAATGTATCACAGAAGTTTTTATACTTCTGTAGCAAGTGTGACAAAATGTTCACACCTAGTAATATGAGGGTGGTGACTACTTTGGAGCCCGTGGGTTTTTAAAAATCTTTTTGGTATGCTTGAGATATTTTATGAAACATTTATAAACTTATGAAATATTTTATGCTTAATAATAGTTGTAATTAAATATTCCTATAACAATATTTAAAAGAAGCAGTCAAAAACTCTAAGCAATTTTCACACTGGCAAAAAAATACAATGAACTCAATGGGCTACTTGATTTGTTATGACTAGTTTTTTTTACGATGTCCCTATCTGCCAGGTTAGGGAAATCTAAATTTTTCATGTAAGTCTTCCTTTCAAAAACTGTTAATGATGTTTGTCTTCCTTTCTGAACTGTTTCCACACTCTATGGATTATCTATGGATACAGTAGTCTACAGTAGCAGTAGACCAGAGTCTACTGCTAAGTATAACACCAAGTTCCTCCCAAGTGGAGTATTCTACACTCCCCTTTTTAGTTTGCTTACTCCAGGTCAAGTTTGGTGCTAAGTAACACTAGGAATGTAGCTTTATTTTATTCTGTTGAATTTCCTTGATTATTCTTCAGGTTCATCTCTACAAAAACAGTAATTTCATCTTTTTTTTCTTTTCTTTTCTTTTTTTTTTTTTGAGACAAAGTCTCGCTCTGTGGCCTGGGCTAGAGTACAGTTCTGTCATCATAGCTAACTGCTACCTCTCACTCCTGGGCTCAAGCGATCCTTCTGCCTCAGCCTCCCAAGTAGCTGTGACCACAGTGGCACACTACCTTGCCCAGCTAATTTTTCTGTTATTCTGTAGAAATGAGGTCTCCCTCTTGCTCAGGCTGGTCTCCAACTCCTGGCCTCAAGCAATCCTCCCGCCTCAGCCTCTCAAAGTGCTAGAATTTCAGGCATGAGCCATCAGGCCCAGCCACATTTTTCACCTTCTTAAAGAAGTAAGAGCCTACAATCTCAACATTGTTTCCTAATAAAGGGATAAAGTTATTACAGAAATAAACAGGAAGTTTGAGTACCTGAGAAAAATACTGGAAATCCTCTCACACAATAATTAGTAAAAAACTAGTAATGTTCAGTTTTGCAAGATGAAAAGAGTTCTAGAGATGGATGGTGCTGATGGTTGCACAGCAATATGAATGTACTTAATACCATTGAGCTGTACACTTAAAAGTGGTAAAGGCAGTAAATTTTATGTTATGTGTATTTTACCACAATAAAAAAAAGTGTTACTAAATTTTAATAAAACAAACTAGGAATGGCTTTGTCAAAATTTCATCATCCAAATAATTGATCGAATCTTCCCTTTGGATAGCATGAAAGCTGAAAAAAAAGCATCAGTGAAAATCTGCCTCAAGAGTAATAAGTCCATCTGTATGACATACTCAGGATAGAGGGAGAAAAGTGATCTGAACTTGACCACAGTCAACTACCAAGGCAATTGAGGGAATGAGATTTATCAGTTCTCAATTCCTCCAAATAAATTAAAGTTAGTTAGTGCCTTAAGACAACACAATAATAAATTACCAAATACCAATTCAGAGGAAGAATCAAGAGGTCATAAAAAATCGGCAGGTCGTCTGAGGGCTGTGTATTGAAAGAGAGAAGGAAGTCCTCAATATCAGCTGGCCAGGCCCCTTATTCCAATGATTATGTGACTGGGAGGGATCCCCTGTTATCACTACAAGACTCCTTTCTTCCATCCACTACTTCCTGCTTCCCTCATGCCCCGACCCCAGCAGTTAGCTGCCTGCAATAACTTAAACTCTGCAAGTGAGCAGCCTGGGGGCAATTATTTTATTTGCTATACTCTAGGGCAGCGGTTCTCAAACTGTAGTTTCCAGATTAGCCCCCATCCACATCAACCTGGGAACTCCTTAGAAATGCAAATCCTTAGGCCCCACCCCAGACCTACAGAATGGGAAACTCTTGGGTGGAGCCTAGCAGGCTGTTTTACCATGCTACCTAGGTGATTCTGATGCAACCAAAAAGTGGAGATCCACTGTTCTTGGGAAGAGAATTCTTAAATCAGTGTAGTGCTTGAGGACCCAAGCAGCAGCTTTGATTCTCCAGGGACCTCAAAAACCCTTTGAATTGGCAATGTGATCTTTAATCTTCCAAAGAAGTGTTTCCCAGAGAAATACAATCTTGATTTTCTGTGACAAACCTTCAGGGGTAGATAGCTAAAATTTTTTGAGTGCAATTACTAGACCCAGTACTGTGGTAAGTGCATATCCCATTGTGGTACCGATAATCTTGCTTTACAAATGTGGAAACGTAAATATATAAAGATTGAATTATTTGCCCTGGGTCATAAGATCAGTAGGTGTTGGAGTCAGGATTCAAAGCCAGGCATGCTGATTCTACTGTACTGCTTGATTTGCTTGTCCTGTGAAAATGTCCTATGTGAAATACAGCTCTAAGCTGAAAGTTTTTGCTTAGACTTTTCATTAAGGAGACTGAGGCTTGAGACTCCTTCTTGGGCTTTTTGAATTATCTGCAAAAGTTAGTGTTTGCTTGAGCTTACAAGTGCACTTGCTGTGATTAATTGTCTTGATTTAGCTCCTGGATCCATAGTTTGATCGTCTATTAATGTACCACTAACTGTGTTCTAGTGTTGTAATCTCATGGTACCATCAAAATAATATATAATATATAAAAAGATATGTGTATACTGCATTTTGTCTTTTGGCAGTTGTTACCGAATTATAGCAATAATTTTTTTTTACAAGTACAGCTAATTTAAAAACTGTTAAATATATTTTCAAACAAAACATCAGTACAGTGATAATAAAATTGGAGATAAAAACAACATAATTTATAAATGAAAAGGTAATAGTATACAGTATGTTGAAATGATAGAGTTATGAATATAATTTTCCTGGATTTTTTTCTTCTTTGAGATATATAATTGCAAAAATATGGGTCTTGGATTAAAAACAACAACGGAAAGTTACATTTATACATGTCTTAGAAAAATCCTGAGATTTTTAGGGGCTTATTTGGTCCTTTACACAAGCAAGCAATCACTACTATCATTGCACTGCGTACCCTTGCTTCATGTTCCTGGTGAAGACCATTCAAGAGTTTTGTTTTTTAAGTAATAAACTAGGTGTATTACTAAACGTGGCTACTTGTTTTGATAAAATATTAAGGTCTAGCTATAATTAGCACTATAGATTATGGTTTAAATATTAATAATTAACATGTATCTTTCATACAGAAAGCGTTGATACATGCTTCACTTTTTAAACATGGATAGCTAATGTCAAAAATGTATACATTAATAAAACCATATAATAATCTGTGACAAACTATCAACACTGAAAGATTTGCACCTGCCAGGGGGTTTGTGGTAGAAAAAGAGGAAATGATAGCTAATCTCAATTTTTACTAAAACTGCATATATCTTTTCAAAAAAGTCCTACCATGCTATTAAAAATGCTTCATATTGAAAGAGCTAATAGATTAGTAACCCCCAAAGGATTAGAGAACACAAATGCAATATAATAAAAATATCATTTGATATAAGAATGCATAAATTCCTCACTGTGCCAGCTAGATGAAGTGGGAAATACTCAGCTGCCTTACTTGGGACAAACTCAAAACTTGGATTAGGTCCTTGAAATGAGCAGATGACCTCTGAATCAGATGATTCAGTAGGCTTCTTTAATATGACACCATTACCCCCACTTGCCTTGGAGCAAAAATCACTCAGTTTGGGGAAACTACAGGTGAAAGGGAAATTTGACACTTGCAGCGATTTAGTTTTAGTTTGCTGTGTAAAGCATTACCCATAGCAAATTTACTTCTATCTTTAGGAGTAAAGATGACATCTGTCATGAAGCTTCTTCCATTTTTTGGTCTGCTGTTTCCAGTGTCATATATCTGACATGTGATAACCTCCCTTTATAAACTCTAATGTTAGGGAAAAGATTTTATTCACTTTGGCTGCCCACATGGCTGTTCTTGACCTACTTGCAAATATATGACAAGACTCACTGTGCATACGTTTATTCTGATGTTTCTGTTCCACATTGGACATACCTTTTAAGAATAAAATTATCTTTATTATGTGTACATACACATCAGAAAATTAAAATTTAAAAATCAAAGTTGCCTCATTTTATGTGGATATCTTATTGCCTGTCCCTGATGCATTAATAATATTTTATATCACAAGGCTTTTTTTGTGTGTGTGTGGCTAAACATTTAAATCCTGAAGCTTTTTTTTTGCAATCATCTTCGCTAGAATAAAAAAAAATAGTGTTGATCAAGATGTTGTCTTAGTTGTTACTGACAGCTGTTAAAATGCTGCTAAAAATATAGTGCCAACTACTGAAAAGCTAACTGCTCCTGTGAAGTCCTAATGAGAAATTCTAAATGAGTTTTTCACCAAGTTCAACAGAGATTTAGGTTCCCCACACATGACCCACTGGATTGTTTCACTTTTCTGTGGTTGTTAATGCACATAATATCAGAGAAACAGTCTTGATGCATAATCCTAATAAGCACACAAATCATGCAGTTATTTATGTAAGATTAGCACAGTTATTTAAAGGTGATGAATCTCCTATAATAAACCAAGAATATATGAAAAAAAAAGATGAGATATTGAAAATGTCTGTATTTTTATTAAAATATACTGCTCTAAGTTCCTCCCCTTTTTCTAACTACTGTACATTATTTCTAAATTTAGAACATCAGTGTAGGCACAGTGAAATCTGATTTGCTTCTAATAATATGGCATACTAATTGTGATGCATGTGCTGTTTGGTGCTCTGTCATCTCAAAATCTGGCCATAAAAATGTATTAAGTTTGCGTATTTTCTATTTAAAATGACTACAAATGGAATTAAGATAGACAGATGAATACATAGTTAGGTAAACAAATACAGAAATTAATGAATCACCAAGGCTAATAAAAATATTCCAAGTAGTGTGGAAAATTGAGTTTGGGCTATTTTGGATATTAACAAAAACCCTGATATGTCTCGTATTTATCTTCTGGTCCACATTTTCTTATTTGCTCGCAGTGTTTATAAACTGTAACATGTGTGTTTTGCAATAAACAAAGAAGTTCTATCTTATATTATTCCCCTATTCATCTTTTCTCTCCGACACCCCCCTCCTTTCTTTCTCTGACTCTCCCTATCTTTCTCAACTCTTTTCAACAGCTGGTAAGAAACAAACAAAAAAAAAATTCCAGCTTTTTAGAAAGAAAAAAAAATGCCAGCATAGCTAGGCTTATTAATGAACTTAACTAGGACCAAATGCTTAGCCTTCAACTTTTAAAAATTATTGAATATAATTAAATTATATGATACCTAGCAGTCTGTGCCCTCCTGTCAGAAAGTACAAATATAAAAGAGAGGTACATGATACATTTCAAAATATGTTCATTTTTTTTTGGCTTAGGATTTTACAGCTTAAACAACTCCATGTCTTTTTTTCTCCCCTGAGTGTCAGCTGTTGAAGAAATGGAATTAGGAGCAGGGAACTAAGGGGTGGCTCTGCTCAAGCTGAAATAGAGAGCTAGGGAGGATTTTTTCCAACACAAACTTAGATGATATTAGGCTTTGTATCTGAAGTTACATAATAGAGGATGTGATGTCACACATGTAAATTGCAAACGCTGAGTCGTGCACTTTACTGTGGCAAACCTCAGGGAGTTTGACACTAATGGGATGGGGGAGGGAGGTGTCCCAAGGTTCTGCGACTGTGAACCGAGGGTGAATAATTGTCAAAGGGGAGATGTCTGATGCTGCTTTAAGCTTTAAGCTATTTGACAGCTATATAGGAGATGAAGTTTAGGTCCTTTTCTGTGCTTCTCTTAAGGTTTATTTTTCTTGAGAAATATTCATCCTTTTGCAAACAAAAAATACACTTATCTAAAAGGATGAAAAGAATAAACTTTGTTAAGAGACAGCCTAAAAAACAATCAAGTATTGATATTGCTAAGGACAACACAGCTCTTTATGGAAGGGTTTTGAAATTAAGAGTATTCCTAACAACTTAAAAACCCTGCATCCTCTTCTTTGGTGGGGTCTGTCTGAGGTGATTCCAGGCAAAACCAGTGAGTGTCAGCTTCTCTTTACGTGAGGGAGACTCTGGTCTTACCCTGGAGTTGGTCTCCTTTCAGGGTGGGCAGGACCACCTTTTGTCTTACAGCCAGCAGAGGAAAATAAAGACAAAGGTGGTTACCTGAGGGAAACGTAAACATTCAAACATTTGGCCAAATTTCTAAATACTCAGATATCAAAAAACAAAACAAAACAAAACAAAAAACAAATAAAACTTTGCTTATTAACAATTGCAAAATCCCCTAACACCTATCCCAATGGAATAAAAGAAGCTGATACTGCGTATAAGGGCATATGGACCCCTGCCCAAGTTATTTTGGTGTGAAAAAGTTTCAAAAGGATATCCGTATTTGCTTCAAAATCCTCTCTTAGCCTTGTAATACCAAACTGTTTTAAAAGCAGGGAAGACGAACATTTGAAAATAGGGTTGTGTGTGTGTATCTCACACAGGCAAGAAAAACCCAAGAAAAAAATCTTCTAAATTTCTAAAATGATGCAGTTATAATAACCACTGTACACTATAGTTGATCAAGTTGTCTATAATTAAAATAATTAGTTAAAATAGTGGTGGGAGTACCTAGGTAAAGAATTCTTATGGTAAATCATTTTGTAAAGGAGGAAGGAATAATAAATGCCTAATTTATCAATTTTGTCAACAGAATTTACATTATATAGGTCACCTTAAATGGGCTTTTCATCCAACATTTTATTATGAAAACTTTGCAAATAATCAAAAAAGTTGAAGGAATTTTACAGGGAACACCTGTATACCCCCCACCTAGAGTCTACCATTACTATTGTATGATATACATGCATCGTCACATATCTATCCGTCGTCGTTCTATCCATTTTATCAATCCATCAATGTCAATCTAGCTTATTTTTCATGCTTTTCCAAATTCAGTTTACAGACATCAGCACACTTAATGTTTCTTTTCAAAGCTCACTGAATATATATTAATTTTGAAATTATATCATTTAAATATTTTCTTGATCTCACCTAATATATACCTTAAGAACTTCGCATATATTAATCTAGAAGCCTCTCCTACAAATAAGAAACAGACAAAAGGTGCTTTCGCTAGAGCCCAAAATGCTACCTTGAGCCATCTAAGAACTGAGCAGCGCCAACACTGCGTGAGTGATCCAGGCAATGCGAAGCTTGATATTCGGACAGTGGGAACGTGGCTGGAGAAAGGCAGTGATTGTTTTAACAGGGCAGCTCCGTGTATAACACGGTCCTGTGTGAGACGGGATTAGCAACTTTCACAGCTATTTAGGAACAAAACGGGAAAGAACCCAGAGAAGGAACAGGGGGCAAAAGAGCCTGTAGAAAAAGGAGTGTTAAGCCAGAAAAGGGGTGTGTGTGGCCAGTTCAGGGGGTTTAATTGAGTTATAAAGAAAAACAAGCAGGGGAGCCCGTAAGTGGCGGTGACGCTCACAATTCTGTCCCCCGCCCCGCAATCTTCCACCTAGGGGTGTGCGTAACGGCGCGGGGAAAGAGTCTGGGGCAGAAACGCATCTCGCATACCCTTCAATGCGCGTGAACACGCGCGCACACACACACGCACCCAGATCCCCTAATGGGAGTGACCTGTGCGGCCGGCGGTGGGAGCGTGGGACTTCGGCGACGCTCCGGAGTCAGGAGGCGGCCGGCGGCTCCGTGGAGCAGCGGGCGCGGCAGAATCCCGGGATCTTGGTCCACTAGTCCATCCTTCGCCCCCCGCCGCGCGCCCGCGCGCCCGCGCGCCCGCGCGCCGCCGACCGCCCGCCGGGCCCGGTCGCCCCCCTTTCACTTTCGCGTCTGCGTAGGTGTCTGTCCGGGCGGGCGCGAGGGCGCGGGGGCGCGCAAAGCGACGCGGGGACGCGCGGCGCAGGGCGCGCGGCGGGGGAGGGGTCCTGGCGCTCAGCCCCTTCTCGCGCTCGCCCCTCCGAGGCACCGCCGCCACCGGCGTCTGAGCCGCCGTCAGAGCGAGGGGACCGGTCACAGCCGCCGCTCCTCACCACTCGCCCTACACGCCCCCGCGCGCAGACACCGGTCCTTCCCCGCGCCCCCCCACGGTGGGGGTGGGGCAGAGGCTCGGCGAGCCCGAGAGAGGCGGGGAGAGGCGCAGCCTCACCGGGTGGGCAGCCGGGGAGCAGGAAAAGAAACTTTTCCCTCCCGCCCCCCGCGCGTGGTCCCCAGCCCTCTCCTCCCCCCGCGGGTGGGAGCTGCACCTGAGGCCAGGCGCGAGGTCAGGGCCGGACTTTGGGGGGCTGAGGGCGGGGTGGAGGAGGTGCGTGCATTTGGGTGCCGTTTTCCTACGGCTGGCTTGCTGTCAGTGGCCGGGGTGGGAGGGCGGCCACAGGCGCCCCCAGCCCTGTTTCCCACCAGCTGGTGGCTAGACGCCGTGCTCCCTCCTCCTGCCAGAGAGGGTGTGACCCGGGGAGGGGGCCGCGGCGTCGCGGGCTCCCCCTGCGGCCGCCCCCTCATACTCACGCTCAGCCGCGGGAGCTGTCACCGGCCACCCCGCCGGGGGAGGGGGCGCGCAGAGCGGCGCTGCGGGGCGGCCGGCGCGGGATCATCCCGCCGGACTTCCCTGCTCCCAGGGCCGCCGTCGTCAACGCGAGGCGGACCGGTAGCCCCGGGAAAGGGGCCTGCCTGAGGCCAGGCCGCCGCTACTGGGGGCGGGCGAGTGCCCGCGGCCCCCTCAGTGTGATTTGGCGCTGCTGCCTCGCCGCCTCCTGCGGGGTAACACTATTGCTCTACTGCTCTACCCACCGTCAGTAGGGCGACTGCCGGGATTATCATCTTCTCCATCCTCACCGCCGATCAGCTAATATTGGACTTGCTGGTGGTGGCGGCGGCGGCGGCGGCGGGAGTCTCTCTGCCCCCTCCCCCCCGCCCTAGCCTCCCCACCATGTCCTAGAAAAGGTGAGTGCAGCGACAGTCACTTTGCGCTGACAGCGGTGAGAGGGGGCCCAGAGAGTGCAGGGGCGACCCTGGGGAAGGCAGGTTCCGCGCAGAGGGAGAGGGCGCGGGCTGGCGAACGGAGGTGGGCTGCGGGCAGGAGGCGAGGTGCCCGCCGGGCTGCCGCGGGGCAGGCAGGGGTGCTGGGTGGCGGGCGAGCGACCGCGGCTGGTGCCCCTGCACGGTTCTAACCTACATTTTGCAAGAAGCTAAGATCCAGGGCAAGACTGGCCCTCCCCAAAGGAGGTAAAAACTTAGTAATAAGAGGCACGTCCATTCCTTTAATAATGAATAATTCGGCAACGCTGGCTGAGCCGCCGCCGCCTCCGCCTCGCGTGCCCGGGCGCTGGGTCCGGGACTCCCCCTGCTCCCGCCCGCCGCCAGCGCTCGGCCGGGGTGCGATCGATGCGCGACTGCAAGCTGGCCCGGGAGAGTGCGCGTGACGGCGGGCCCCGCGGGAAAGTTGGGGCACTCGGCGGGGACTCCGGGGGCCGCTCCGCGCCCGAGACTGGAGGGCTACGGAGTCGGTGGTCAGAACCAGCTCGCCCGCGCCGCCGCCGTCGCTCCTATCTTGAGGGAGTTTCCGCCTGGAGCTGCTGAGAGTTCGAATCTCTATGGGGTCAGGGTCGGGAATCCCGAAGCTTAACTAACTGCAAGGGGAGGAGGGGCCTTTGGGCACAGGGCGTCCCTCCTCCGCCGCCACCCCGGGGCTTTGGCGGGCGCGGAGCGAGGGTGAGAAGAGAGGCTGCACAGCTGCCGCCGCCCGGCTGCGGGTCGCCGAGGGCCGGGGGACCAGATTTAGGTGTGTACGTCACTGCTGCTGACTCCAGGCCAGCCGGGAGCCAGAAACGGAGCCTCACACACGGAGCCTAAAAGTCCTTAGACATCAAAGTTAAGAAGCCCATCCTTTTGCTTAGTAACTGCAGCATTTGGGTGGGCGGGAGGAGAATGGAGGTGGGGGCGGTTGGAGGGAAACCGAAATTTCTTCGTGCAGACACGCGATCCTTGGAAAACAGTTTGGTTCCTTCCCCACTCCTGTATGTTTCTCCCAGTTATGGCCTCCCCCCATTATAAAGTGAATATCCTTGATGGTGAGCCCTCTTTCAAATTGAACTAGTGGAAAAATCCAATCCTAAAGTAGTAAGTACAGTAACAAAATTATAGGCAAGGAGAGCAGCAGCTCTTGATCCTGGCACTTTTTTTTTTTTTTTTTGGTGCTGGGGGGTTAGGGGGCGGGAGGAAGGCTGTGTTTAAAGGGCTTTTCCTGCACGGTTAAAACAAGGAAATTCAAATCGAGTGGGAACGTGATCCTCTTGCTAGCTGGTAGCGGAGGTTGCGGCTGCTCTGCTGAGAGGTAACTCCGGAGACGGAGGAAAGGGGCGGAGAGAGAGCCTCGGAGGTCGGGTGAAGCCCACCCAGAGTCTTCCCCCGCGCGCGGACGCCGTGGGCGCTGCTGGGGTCTGGGCTGCCGCTCACCTGGAGCTGCAGGTGGAGAGCGTGAGGGACAACACCTTGACTGCTCGCGGAAAAACCGACTTCTTCCGCGTCACCACACTTTCGCCTCTCCAGATACCCTGCGGTCGGCCAAGAGGAGAGCAGGGTGGGAGTGAGGAAGTTTGTGGCGGTCGTGCGAGCAGGGGTGAGGGTAGCGTGCGGAAGGCACCTGGTGTCGTAGCCACCGCCCGGCGCCCCAAGCGCCCACCGCTGCTGCGGCTTTAAGGAAGCTGCCGAGTGCAGGCTGTGTCGCAGCAACTTTGTATCAGTCATGTCGCCCGCCTGGTGACTGACAGCGTGCATTGTCCAATAAGAAGCCCGTCTGACCCGTGCAGCGTGGAGCCTTGCTTCCCTCCGGGCCAATGGGAAGGGCTCAGGGCAACCTGAACTTTATCTGGACATGTGACCCGCTTTTAAAAGGGCCGGCCCTCCAGCTGGCCCACTCCCCCTCCGGCTTTCGCCCGCCCTCTCCCTCCCTCTATTGCTAGCTCTGGCCCTGCCCCTGCCCCCTCCCCTCGGCCCCTCCGCGCCCGGGGTGTCATTGGGCCCGGGAGACGCGAGCCAACTTCAGGCTGCTCAGAGGAAGCCCGTGCAGTCACCTGGGTGCAAGAGCGTTGCTGCCTCGGGCTCTCCCGCTGCAGGGAGAGCGGCACTTGCCGGCCTGGATGTGGTTGGATTTAGGGGGGCTCCGCAGCAGGGGTGTCGTGGCGGTGGCAAGCGCTGCAACAGGTAGACGGCGAGAGACGGACCCCGGCCGCGGCAGGTGTGTAGGGGTGCGCAGCGGGGCACCTCTTGCCCTGCTCGGCGTGCGGCCGACGCGCGGGAGCGTGCACTTTGCAGGGAGAAGTGGCTGCGTAATCCGGAGGCACAGTCAGTATGGTGCTGTGTGCTTGTTGTTTTGTTTTGGTTTTCCACTTTCCTCCCCCCTTTGGCCGCCAGAGGACTATTTTGGGAAAGTTTGGCCACTTTGGATAAATGCCCTCCGAAGAGCAGCTTTTAACCGCCTTTGGCAATGGGAGGTCTACCACCCTTCCCTTTCCCCAAAGATGAATTTCGGATCGTTTTCCTTGTACAATTTTAAAAGGACGTTTGGATATTATTTCTTTCCTCTGTCAATTGCGGAAGCTCCCAAATCTCAGCTGGAGGTGTAGCTGAAAAGGGCAGTTGAAGGAGATATAAATCCTAATAGATCCCGTATGAAAGGGGCTCTGGAAATTCGTGCATTTAACGTTCCCTAGGATCCGCGAAACTCTAGAGAGACGCTACGCTTCCAATGGCATCAGTTACAATTCTAAGGGCAGGGGAGAAGGGATGAAGCTGCTTATGGTGGCATCCTTACCCTACTACTGAATTTTAGGTGCGTGGCTTTGCCTACAGAATTTTAAAACGCCAGGTTTAAATCATAATGGTTTATGGCAGCCTCAATTTTAATTATTTAGCATAACATAGGAGTTTGGAAAACTTTTGTTAGCAGACAAGCTGTCGAAACCGCCGAATTTTAAGTGCACCAAATCGCTACTTAACATTTTGTATTGCCATTTCTCTAGGTGCTGTTATTGATGACATTTACATAGTAATGATAACAGCTTTATCATTTAAGGTCCTGCTGTGAAGTTTTAATTTTATGTTTGACATCCTGGCACCCTATCTTGGAAATGCTTGAGGAGAGAAGTTTTTAAAAATAATCTAAAGTGGAGCTTTTTCCTTTAAGGGAGACATAGTTTTTGTTTGGGGATTTTGGAAAGATCAGGTGGCTCAGTAAATTAGGTGAGTGAATAGAAATCAGGTGTGCTCAGTTCTAACTGGTTCTCCTGCTCTCTTAGGTGACCTTGGGCAGATTTCTATCATTTACCTCATCTATAACAGAGGAAAACATACTAGTTCTGTAGTGGGAATGACAAAAAATAGTCACATACAGTGAACTTTTTTTTTACTATGTCACCTAATGATGATTGTGAAATTCTTTAGCCTTAATCTTTAAAGTATCTTATTATAGTGAAATAACTATAGAAAATGATGCCTTTCAAATGAGACTGTGTTTTGGGGGGGGGATATTAAAAGTGAAAGTGTTTTCAGATAAAATACAAATTTGCAAGGATCTTTGTTAATTTTCTTTTTTTTTTTTTTTTTGAAAAAAGCTACTTCCTTATGGAAAAGGGCAATTTAGCACAGTTAGTAAAACGTAAAATTTTAAAGTCAGGTTTTCCTTTGTAAAATAATGTTTGAGAGGGTATGTATGGCTTAAAGTAGCACCTCCACCAGTACTTTTCTGTACTCTTGTGAATTTCCTTTATATTTTAGGGGGAGGTCATTTACATGAAAATTACAAGTTCATAATGGTTTTTGCCTTTGTCCCAAGAGAATCACTGGGATAGTTTCCATTGTGAGGCAAACAAGCCTGATTTTACATTAGCTAGATTTGTATACCACTACCTGCTTCACTTTATACTTTAGTAACAAAACTTTCCCTTTACCCTCTGGATATTAAATTCTGTGAGGATCATATTCATCAACTAGTCATTCTAGTATTTACTAGTAAATTTAGGTTGACTGAAATTCTGCTTAAGCTGGGGGTCATTGTGCTGATTCTCAAAAGACAACCTCCCGTGCCCTGGACAACATAGGAAATAAATTCCTAACCTGATCCATTTGTTTACAGAAAAGACTAATTAAGATAATAGAATGCGACATAAAATATTTCAGTAATATTATTTTTTAAAAATCTGATCTAAAAAAGATGTTTGCAGTGGGAGCCATGCAGATGCTAAATATCTGTCCTCTATTCTTTTGCGTTTGACTGTTGCCAACCTTTATTTCCTTCATGGAGAGGTGCGTTGGGTTGGTAGATGAGAATACCTTGAACAAAGCGAATTTAGATTTCAGCAAAGCCTTTTGCTGATTCTCTTTCATGGTAGCCTGTCAATAATGTGGTGAGATACAGGCTGTTTTATGTTAAGAGACGTGAAGGCTAGTCAAATAGAGTTAGGAAAATTGTGATTAGGTGTATGTTGTTAGATGATACAGGTGTTTCCTCGGAGAGTGCTTTAAGACTTCGTCTTTGGTGTCCACCGTCTCTCTTATGGGTTCTCTTCAAGTCTTCACGTAGCCTCACGAATCTGGATTATGGCTTGTGCTTTAGGGCACAGTGTTGAAGAGTCCCTCAGAATCTTAGTAGGTATTCTGTGAAAAAAAGGATGCCATGGCCAAATTATTTAGGGAATGCTGGATTAAGAGTAAACCAGTTTCTGCACTGTAGAATCTACTGGGTGGTTTTAGCATGTAAATTTATACTGTGAAATTTCACAAAAGCGATGAGTGACCACTGTTCCCAAGAGGTAATTTGGAGGATGGATTTTTGGAGAGGGATCTGGGCGGGGACCCCCTTCAGACTCAGGGTAGAGAGCTCTGTTGCCTAGGACAAGGAGAGAAAGTGAGGCTGTAACTGAGTGAAGAGGAGTATGCCAATGGAGGCCTTTTGGTAAGGGCACCGAGGCAAGAGTAACTTCCAGGCATTTGGGTGGATGTTGGTGCAGTTGGCCAAGAGAGGGAATGTGAGTTTGCGGGTATGTGGGGTGAGATACACAGAAGGTGTTCTACTTTAAACATGAACACACCTGTTTCTTGTGGTGTTAATGAATTTAGACCTGAACCATCTATACCTTAGCTACATATTCATCTTTGGTACAGGGAGGACAGAATATTCTTACATAGAAGTAAAAGAAGCACATAATATTTACTGACATTTTTCAATCGATAGCTATGATAAATGGTTTTTTAGTAAAATAAAAGAGGCCCGTATTAGCAATTTGGGTCCCAATTCACTGTGTGCGGGTTTTTTTTTTTTTTCCTTCTTTCTTTCAAGTTTTTCTTGGCTTTCATCCACACCAAATTTTTTGGCTGGTATTAACAGATAAGCACCTCAACCTTTGTATTTTGTATTATTTTCTCCTGTTTTGTGATTGATTTTTTGGTTAGGAATTCATAGGATAATGTTCTTTACATAAAAGCGGGCTACATAATTGGTAGATTTTAATGTTCACAGATCGAATATTGATTATATCATACTAGTTTAAATTTTTATTTGTGATGTGCTGTCCACTTGGGATACAGTGGTAAAATTAATAGTTTATACCTTCTCAGAACTTAAAATCTAGTGTAAAACACAGAAAAGTAAAAGGTAATTTATACTTTGACAATTAGGGCATTAACTTCTCCTATAGAGCCTTGTCTATATGGTGCCAATTTATTTAGTAGAGCCGTTATTTTATTTTTCAATGTTACTTAATATAGGTTCTGTAGCAAAAGGACTTCCTAATCTCTGTCTCTTTAATGAGGGGAAAGTGAGGAGAATGAAGGTAGAGGGTGGCAGGGGAGGGAAAGATGAGAGGCCTGGGGTCGTGCTTGTGTATAGAATGGCAGAAATGGCGTCTTTTAGATCAGGACTCTTATTGGGTCTTGTTTACTGACTTGGAAAGATTAGAAACATGCATATGTACAGATTTCAGGGGTTTTAAAATTCTAAAATGTACACATAGAATTTTACTGAAAATTAGTTAATTTTATTTAAGATCTGTTTCTTTAGTGTGGTGGCTCTCAACCAGGGGTGATTTTGCCCCCCAGGGGCATTAGGTAATGTCTGAAGACATTTTTCTTTGTCACAACTGGGGAGGGGGAATGCTACTGACGTATAGTGGGTAGGGGTCAGGGATGCTGCTAACCATTGTACGGTGCATAGGACAGACCTCCTCAACTAACAATTACAGGGCCCAAAGTATCAGTAGTGCCTAAGTGGAGAAACCCTAGTATAGAGAGAAATCCTGGACTGAAGTCCAGCTCTTATGCTTAGCTGTGTGGCCAGTGCCTCAGTTTTTCCACTTGTATTACTTAGATAATACTTCTACCAATCGTATAGGGTTGTTTCTAATGATAAGTGAGTTAATATATGTAAAAGGCTTGTAATAATGCATTGAATTACATAATATCTAAGCATTATGTAAATATAGTCTATTATAATTATGTGTCCATGAAATACATTTATCTATAGATCTAATGGATATGGTTATACTTATAAAACAATCCTGTGGACTCCTTGGGGATGGAGACTGTACCTGTGCTGTTTGTCCCTAGAGATTCAGTGACTGGCCTTAGGTCCAGGATATAGCAAGCACTTGGTAAATATTATTGAATTGGATGAATGCTCAAATTTCCAGGGCCCCTCTCAAACTTCATTTGCTGTTGGGAGTAAAAATTGTCTGATTGTTGGGAGTCTTTTCTGCAGAGATGTCACTAGCTCATGGTGCATGTCAAAGTCCTTGCCAGGACTGTCCTACAGAACAGAGTTCTGGCATTCCTGAGTAGTCACACAGCCTCTCTGACCTGTGGACCACCTGCATCAGGATATATAAATCTTTCCAGAGTTGACATTAAATTATCTTCATCACTATCTTCCTGAAGAAAGTCTTATTTTAAAATATAATTCATAAATTATTCTTCCTGTGATAATTGACTTGGTGAGTTTATACTTGGAAATGGTAACTTTAATTGCATTTCCATGTTGTTTTTAACAAGGCCACGTGTTAGATATGGAAGGCAGCTTCCCACGTGATGGAAAGACTCCAGCGGTGTTGGAGTCAGAAGATTTAGTTTTAAAACCTGCTCTGTTGCTTACTGTGTCTTTGACTTTTGGCAAGTCACCCCCTCCTCCCTAAGTCCTCAGTTTCCTCCTTTGCCTGTTTCATCAATTCCCAGGATTACTTCGAATATTAAATAGGTTAGCATTTGTAATTATTTCCAAACTCCGAAGGCTGTGTTATGGCAAGCATATTACTTTTATTTAGCTACAAAACAGTTTTATGTGATTGCTTCTCTTATTCTGGCATCTGGACAAGTTATAGTCAATACTTTGTTATGTCAGCACCCGAGAAGGTAACAGTTTTAATTTAACTAGAAATATTGCTTATAATCAGTAAATGTTTTGCAGCTTAGTAAATGCAATTTGAGAATGTCTTTTAGAGTAATATTGCTATAACTGACTCTAATTTTTTAATGTAAATTTATTTGTTAGCTATGGAGACCAAAGGCTACCAGAGTCTCCCTGAAGGTCTAGATATGGAAAGACGGTGGGGTCAAGCTTCTCAGACCATGGAGCATTCTTCCCTGGATCCTACGGAGAAGACCAATGAGAACAACTACATGGAGATTGTCAACGTAAGCTGTGTTTCCGGTGCTATTCCAAACAACAGTAATCAAGGAAGCAGCAAAGAAAAACACGAACTACTCCCTTGCCTTCAGCAAGACAGCAGTCGGTCTGGGATTTTAACATCTGACATTAAAACGGAGCTGGAATCTAAGGAACTTTCAGCAACTGTAGCTGAGTCCATGGGTTTATACATGGATTCTGTAAGAGATGCTGACTACACCTACGATCAGCAGAACCAACAAGGAAGCGTGAGTCCAGCTAAGATTTATCAAAACGTTGAACAGCTGATGAAATTTTACAAAGAAAATGGTCATCGTCCTTCCACCCTAACTAGTGCGAGCAGGCCCTTGAGATCATTCATGTCTGACTCTGGGGGCTCCGTGAATGGTGGGGTGATGCGCGCCATGGTTAAAAGCCCTATCCTGTGTCATGAGAAAAGCCCGTCTGTTTGCAGCCCTCTGAACATGAGCTCATCGGTTTGCAGCCCCGCTGGACTCAACTCTGTGTCCTCCACCACAGCCAGCTTTGGCAGTTTTCCAGTGCACAGCCCTATCACCCAGGGAACTCCCCTGACATGCTCCCCTAACATTGAAAATCGAGGCTCCAGGTCACACAGCCCTGCGCACGCTAGCAACGTGGGCTCTCCGCTCTCAAGTCCATTAAGTAGCATGAAGTCCCCAATTTCCAGCCCTCCGAGTCACTGCAGTGTAAAATCTCCGGTCTCCAGTCCTAATAACGTCACTCTGAGATCCTCTGTGTCTAGCCCTGCAAATTTCAACAACTCGAGGTGCTCTGTTTCCAGCCCTTCCAACACAAACAACAGATCCACGCTTTCCAGTCCGACAGCCAGTACTGTGGGATCTATCTGTAGCCCTGTAAACAATGCCTTCAGCTATCCTGCTTCTAGCACCTCTGCTGGATCCAGTGCAACCCGGGATGTGGTCCCTAGCCCGGACACACATGAGAAAGGTGCTCAAGAGGTCTCTTTTCCTAAGAGTGAGGAAATAGAGAGTGCCATCTCAAATGGTGTGACTGGCCAGCTTAACATCGTCCAGTACATAAAACCAGAACCAGATGGAGCTTTTAGCAGCTCATGTCTAGGAGGAAATAGCAAAATAAATTCTGATTCTCCATTCTCGGTCCCAATAAAACAAGAATCAACCAAGCATTCATGTTCAGGCGCCTCCTTTAAAGGGAATCCAACAGTAAACCCGTTTCCATTTATGGATGGCTCATATTTTTCCTTTATGGATGATAAAGATTATTATTCTCTATCAGGAATTTTAGGACCACCAGTGCCCGGGTTTGATGGTAACTGTGAAGGCAGCGGATTCCCAATGGGGATTAAACAAGAACCGGATGATGGGAGCTATTACCCAGAGGCCAGCATCCCTTCCTCTGCCATTGTTGGTGTGAATTCAGGTGGACAGTCCTTTCACTACAGGATTGGTGCTCAAGGTACAATATCTCTATCACGATCCGCTAGAGACCAATCTTTCCAACACCTGAGTTCCTTTCCTCCTGTCAATACTTTAGTGGAGTCATGGAAATCACATGGTGACCTGTCATCTAGAAGAAGTGATGGATATCCGGTCCTAGAATACATTCCAGAAAACGTATCAAGGTAAGTTGGTTTCTTCTCCTCTTTTGGAAAATCATGGGTCTATGAAATGTTGAAGGTTAGCATTATCTTTGCAGTTGATAAACACATTTCAGCATACTGCTTTATTTTTGCTTTAAGGATGGCCATTTAATGCTTTTCCCTTTGCTTGATATAAGGTTACATCTTTTTTTGAAGTTTAAGAACAAAAAATTCTTAAAATCCCTTAGAAAATAACTGTGTTGACTTTGAAGGGGCGTATATAGGTGTCTCCTCTGAACCCCCTGTTGCCTGTTTTAGGTGTTTGGAAAATGTTTATTTTTTCCTGCCAGTTACTATATTTACTTTAGCAGATTAGTGCTGGATTTTTTTTTTTCCCCTTAGCTGTTTTCTGGTTCACTAAAATTGCTCTAAATTAGTTTCTTTGTGGTCTTAGTCTTTTTTTTTTTTTTAGCTTTATTAATCACTTCATTGGTTGTGAAAAATAAAATTGAATTCCAAATCTGTTACCCACAAGCTTCCCTCTCTCCTGCCCTTTTCTAGGTAGGTTAACTATATGAAAGTTGTGGTTTTCAGCGCAAATAAATCATTTCCTTAACTGTTGAGGGCTTTTGAAGACTCAGCACATCTAAAATTATTAAGTGGGCAGTCTTGCTTTCTTATTCTTATTGGAAGTGAAATACGTCACAGCAGTTTTGATTTCGAATATTTATAACATTTCAGATCTGCAAGAAGACATACTTTAATTACTGTAAAATATCTCTGGCTTTCCTTGTTGCAGATAGCATGTTGTATATATTTAGAAAAAACAAGGAGGAAGTTTTAGCTATGACGTTAAAGGGTGGTTCTAAGTTATACAATGAGTCCTTGCATTGGACTTTGCTTCAGTGCTGTTTTTATTACATGGTTATGATAAATGATCCCTTTATGGAATATAGAATAGATTTTGTAGATACAGTTTATTCCTGTAGCATCTGGCAATATGTGAATATTTTCCTTTATTTTGTTGAAAATTTATTTTATGGGAAATCTGTCCATCCCTTTGACAGGATATAGAGTTTACATGTACTCCCATATCTTTCTTCTATTCTGGTTTTTTCCGAACCAAAAGCAAAAATTTTAATTTGTGCATTCTTTTCATTTTCATTGGCTCAAACCTTTCTTTCCTTGTTTTTATGGGCACAAACATCCCATAAAGGATATATTCTTATGGTCTTCATAGTGCTAGCTCTTCAATCGTATTCTAATGTTGTCTCTTAAATTCTGAACTCCAATAGGGGTCATGAGATAGCATGGCTGCCGTTGGGACCAAACTCAGCATGTGTTTTACTGCAAGTGCTTTGCATTACTTTTAGGGAAGGGAATTTTTGCGTGCATGTGGATATTTTTGTAACTGATGATTTTAGTGAGTTAGCCTATATACCCTGGTAGGTAAGAGCACGACTGGTTGAAATCCCAGGTCTGCTAGGAAATTGCATTGTGTCCTTGTGTACATCTCTTTACCTCTCTGGGCTTTTGTTTTCTCATCTGTGTAAAGGGATTAAATAGTACCCATCTCAAAGGCAGTTAAGACAATTTAAGTGAATTAGTTTATGAGAAGTACTTTGAATATCTTCTGGGATATTAGTATGCATTATATACATTTTAGCTATTGAGTGGTTTTGTTATCTTTAGTTTCCTTTTTTTTTAATATGAAATTCCACAAAAATCTTTTAAAGAAACATTTAAATATTAAAATAAGTATTTGATAATTTCTTTTGATTAAACTGATTTTTTTTTTAATGGTGAGGCACTATACCTCTGTCACTACAATTCTATTTATGGTCTTTTTGTTTTGAAAACTTGCTTTGAGTCATGATGTTTCTGGTGGAAATATTAGAGTTAGAGTCGCTAAAATCATTAATTATCTCTTGTATTTGTTATATATCTTATTCCTACTACTTTCATTGTAGTTTCCACGCTCAATTCATGGGCCCTGCGTGATGGCCCCATGACCCTTACATAGCCTTAAACGTGTTCATGTGACTCAGTGACCTTGAGCCTATGGTGCATTTGTGAGCACTGGAGGTGTTGTCTGGTGTCTCCTCTTGAGTATTCCAAAATTCCGTATATATTTGTTAATATAGTCAAAGGGGATTCCTTCTGTTTACATACTTAATAGTTTTGTGCCAGTTAAGTTTTCCAAAAACTTTAATCTCAGAACTTTAAAGTTCTTTTAAATCTCTTATAGATTAATGATTCTATACAACCTTTCCTTGTAAATATTATCCAAACCTATTTGTTTTGATCATTCTCAGGATAAAGGCTCAGGGATCAGAGGATATTTAGACCTTCTTCTAGATTTCAGTCTACCTGTTACAATATTTAATTTAACCTCATCCAAACTTCATCATTGGTCTCTTATTTTGTGTCTTTTGGACCAAAATCCAACTCAGTTGCTTATTTCCTAATTTATGATGATATACCTCATTTCAGGGAATGTTGAATAAATAAAACATTGTGAAAGATAAAAGCAGTGTGTACTGCTTCTAGATTTAGTAGTATCTTTCATCTTTAGGTTGAACTCTGAACTATATTGTAGTAGATCTCAAAGTGTGGGTTTGGGGGTTCCTGAGACCTTCTCAAGGAAGTTTATTAAGTCAGAAACCAAGTAAAATGTCCACTCAAAATGGAAAATAGACCAATGGATTTTAATACAATAGTGTCGGAAAAGTTCATTGATACTGTTTCAGATTCCACATTGCAACTAACCTTTAAAAAAACTACTCATGTTAATTTTCAATGTAGTATCAAAGAATCATATCTACAGTTATCTGAGGAGACCATTAAAATATTCCTCCTATTTTCCAACAGCATATCTGTATGATGTCAGGTTTTCTTCATATATTTGATGCAGAACGTAGTACCACACATTGAATACAGAAGTAGATATGAAAATCTGACTGTCTTCTATTAAGTGAGACAATAATCTTGCAAAAAATGTAATGGAGTGTCACTCTTCTCACTAAAGTTTTTAGTTTGGGAAAATACATTTTTTCATAACCAATGACATATTTTCAAATGAATTAAAATATTTTAATTTCTAATTTAATTTAATATTAGTTTTAGTTTTTATTATGACAGGCATCAATAGCTATAACTCACATAACCAGCAGCTTTTTGGGATCCTGAATCCTTTTTAAGAGTGAAAACTGCTGGTCTATTCGATATAAGCCCTTTGGAGGTTAATGAAGAAAGAGCATATTACATTATTTGTATTAGCCTTACTGAATATTATTCTGAGGAAGGAGTATCCTATTCAAATAAGAAAAATGATTCTCACCTAGATTAATTTTTCAGGCTGACAAAGGAGTAATGGCTGTGAGGCGTGTGTTGTCTTTATTTCGGTCTGCGGGCATTCTGTGAGAGCGGTGATGAAAGTCATCTGTTAATAATTTCCAGTGAATGAATTGTCTGAGTGCCAAATTGTAAAGTCAATTATGACAAAGCTAAATGTAAAGCCCTTGGAATGGACGCTGGACCCAGTTGTGTCATGTAGGTTGGCGTTCCCCTGTCAGCTTGGACACAAACAAAACTGTGACCTTGGGTGAGTCACAGCTTCTCCCTGCCTCAGTTTCTTCGTTTTAAAGTGAATAAGTAGAACTACATGCTCTCTGAGGTCTGCCAGTGAAAACTACCCAGTGCTTGTACGGTTTCCTTTGAAGAATCAAAATAGTGTCCCTTAACATATTTGCAAATCTGGTTTCAAGTATTCTTGAGTCACAAGTCTAGCTCCCTAGTTTTCAGGGTAGTCTGGGTAGGAAAAGGTCATTTCTATTTACCATTTTAAATTAAAAGTGAAGAGGGGTGGCCTATCATTATACTTGAAAAGATGAGTTTTTGTGTGTGTGTTTTTATCAGGTCTTTTTGTAAAATCTAATACTTACTATGAATTCCTAGTTCTTTTTATTTACTCTCTTCCTCATGGAAACAGGGTATTTGTGTTGACATAACATTGGCTGTTTATGGTGATAGTCATAGTCACTTTGATAGCATCATAACACGTTCGTAACTTTGACTTAGACTTCTGAATATAAAGTTCACTATTTCAAAGGGCATATTCTGCTAGATTGCAAGACAAGTAATTAGATATCTATCTTAATATATGCTGGATTTTTTTTCATGATAGAATGAAACAGGTTAGTAAATAACATAGTTTTTTAAAATTTTCCATTGTCCTTGAAATTTTTTGAAATTCACCTTATATGATAAACCAAAAGCTTCGTAAGTCAGGCAATTTGTGACAAAGTTTGCCCTTTTAGTAAACTTTCAGAATAAACTGTTGAGATGTAAATATCTGTATGTAATGCAAAGAGTGGAAGCCTGGTGGGGGTGTGTGTGAGAGTATTCATGTTTACTATGATACATACATCCATTACAGCATTGCTTAGGTCATTTGGGAATGAATACATGTAACTTTCTTTTTCTTACTATTTGTCTCATATTTTGATTTTGAAATTGTAAATATACCTAGAATTTTTCTAGGTAAATATTTTAGATAATATTTTTAGAAATTATTTAAAAATGAGACTTGCTTCTGATGATTCATTCATTTACTTTCATTCACTTATGATATTTCTGGGAAGAGTGGGGATAATTTTACTGAAAAAAACTTAGTGCTTTATAACTGCGGTCCCCAACCCCCCAGGCTGTGGACAGGTACCAGTCTGTGGCCTGGTAGGAACCGGGCCACACAGCAGGAGGTGAGCAGCAGAGGAGCAAGGGAACCTTCATCTGTATTTACAGCCGCTCTCCCTCACTGGTATCACCACCTGAGCTCCGCCTCCCTTCAGATCAGTGGAGGCATTAGATTCTCATAGAAATGTGAAACCTACTGTAAACTGCGCGTGCGAGGGATCTAGGTCACGCACTCCTTATGAGTATCTAATGCCCACCCTGGTCCATGGAAAAATTATCTTCCATGAAACTGGTCCCTGGTGCCAAAAAGGGACCAGTTTTATAATACAGAAATCACTACAGTATACTTTTTTAAAAATAAGTTTTGCTTTTAAACATCACAAATATCTGACTATGTCTGCCTTTTGTCATCTAAAATATTTAGAGCTGTTCACTTCATACTTAAAAAATAAAGTCGAGATAAAAGGTATGGTTTCATTTGGAGAACCTGAAATTATTCAACTAAATACAATTTTCATACCACTGACATGCTGAAACTAGGACCTGGAGATCTATCATTTATAGATTTGATGACTTTTACAATATTGAAATTCTGAATGTGTCTGACCTTGTCTAGCCTTGTGATGTCAAAGTAATAGCAGATGTTATATTGATTACCTGTAATTTAGGACAAACACTTTGCTTCCCTTAATGCAGGGATCCCCAGCCTGTGGTGAGTTGCGTAATTGTTTCATTATATATTACAATGTAATAATAATGGAAATAAAGTGCACAATAAATGTGATGTGCTTGAATCATCCCGAAACCATCCCCTCCCCCAGTCCATGGAAAAATTGTCTTCCATGAAAATGGTCCCTGGTGCCAAAAAGGTTGGGGAATGCTACTAATGCATTGAAGTCATTTTTTTTTCCTCTAAAATAATAATTTTGCCCTTTCAGCTGTTGCTTTAGTTTTGTACCACTCATTTGCTGATAAAATTTCAGCCCTAATGCTAAATAATTTATTTTATCTACTAAATTCAAATTGAGAGTAAAATATTAGCTTCTTGATGACATTTAAATATAGCCATTAACTTGGATATCTTTGTGGATGGCATTCCATATTATTAGAGAAGTCGAAAATGTAAACATGTTAATGAATAATCTTCATTTTAAATTTTAGGATCTTTGTTTAAAACTTTAGGTTTTAAATTTGTGAAGTATAGGCTTTGTTTTCAGTTTTGAGAGTTTTATTTCGTTCTTTATACCATAAAGTAATAATGAAGCGAAAAGGTAATTACATATAAATTCTTGTTACTTAATTGATGCTCTCTAGAAACCTCTGGATTTATGATTGTTAGTGGTATTGCCAAGGTCAAAATTTCTCTGTGAGAAAAGTGAGAGAGATTGCTTGCATTTCATGCTAGAAATAGAAAACTGTAGTCGAAGGAAGGCAACGGGACAAACAAAAAGCAATTTGAATACTTAAAAAGTTAATACCTTAGGGAATGAGTGTGAGATAATAATTGGCCATCTGGATTCATAACTGTGGCTATGACTTAATTTTATTCCTAATGAATACTTCATTGGTATGTAACCTCACCTTATATTAATATATTAGGCATTGTTGAGGCAAATACACAAAAATTGCAATGTGAAACAATGAAGTTTGGATTGTAAGGGGCCAAATTGATTTCGGTATTCTCATAAGGAGAGATTGTAAGGGCAAGTCTTGGAATATGAGGTGTATGGGGTGGTCAGAGTTGGTGAACTGTTTGCAGGGGGTGAGGGGTGAGTACTTCCTAACGCAGGGAGCTCTGTGAGCAAAACCCTGGGGATGGGGAGAAAACACTGAGTGTGGCTGAGCCACGTGGTGGGCTGTAATGTGGGGGTTGTGAGGAAGAAAGCCTGGAAGAGGCTAGTTGCAACTAAAAAGTCACAGCGAAAACTTTGCAGTTAATTTGGTAGGTAAAGAGGAGCTGTGGAAGTGTTGGAGCAGTAATGTGGCAGGAGTTGAAGTGCACTTGGGGACACCTTAATTGGGCAGAGGTCATAGGGTGGATTGGTGCATACGCAGCCTTGTTCAGAGGTTATTCCAACTGCATAGGAGGGTGGGAACTAGGCTTTCTGGAACTAGGCTTTCAGCAAGGGTGTCGGGGGTAATGGAAAGAAGGGGACAGACTTGAGATATTACAGAAGGAGCCTTTATAGGAGTTGATTTTTGTATAAAAAATTCATTTGGAAATAATTGCAAATTTACCAAGAAGAAGTGCATTGCAGAGACCTCGTATAAACAAGGATGAGCTCTTACATAACCATGACACAGTCACCAAAATGGAGAAATTAGCATTGAGAAGTGAGGAACATCTGCTCTTTAGACTTCATTCTGGTTTTGTCAGTTGTCGCAGTGTCTTTTGTTGTGAAAGGATCCAGTCAGGATGGTGTGTTGTGCTTAGTTGTTGTGTGTCTGTGGTCTCTTTCAGTCTGGGACAGTTTCTCAGTCTTTTCTAGATTTCATGACTTTATGCTACTTCTGAAAATTAAAGGCCAGTTATTATGTAGAAAGTCCCTCTGTTAGGTTTTCTTTATGTTTCTTCATGATTGGGTTCAGGTGAGGCACCTTTGGCGGGGTCTTCTCAACTCTATCATGGGGTTTTATACCACCGTCTTTCACTGGAATGGAAGGATAACGTAGCGGGAAGATAAAATGGCAGGATTTTACTTCTGGCTCTGCTTTGCACGTTCTTCCCATCGTATCCCATCAGGTGGCACAGGATTTCTGTTAGTGTTATTACGGTTCACTTGGATCGCTTGGTTCAGCTGCTGCCTGCAAGGTTTCTCCATGGTAAAGCTACTCTTTTCCTTTTGCAACTAGACGATACCTTGTGGAAAGGTACTTTGAAACTATGTAAACATCCCATTCTTCATCAAACTTTGTTTATTCACTTATTTATTTATATCTGCATGGTGTCATTGTTATTTTATGCAGTGGGTTACACACAGCCTGTTACTGTCCTTAATTTTGATGTTCAGCCTGTTCCTGATTAAGCCAGCGGTAGCCCCATTCAAGCTGGTTTCTGTGTCCTTTCTGCCATGTCTCCATCGTTCTCTCAGTCCTTCCTTGCTTTTTTGCTTTTTAGGCCCATCTTATACTTTTCCTGACCCAGTCCTGGAATCAGCCATTTCCTCAAAGAGTGTCCCCCTCCTCTCTGCAGACGCTGTCCTGTCTCTGATTGTAGTCTAACTCCACACCTCCATGGATGCCCTCCTTACCCCTGGTGGGGAGTGATGCCCATACTGGGCTGTCCTCACCATGCTTGAGTTCTGGCATCCTACACTAGACCAGACATGCACAGATGCCCTCCTGGCTCTGCTTGGACTCGTGACTCTCTGCATCAGGTATCGGAGCTACCCTTGGGCTTGATACCTCACAGCCACCACAGCTGCGCACCCCATCCCCGACTATGCAGTCCTATTTTGCTGTGCCATATGTAATGGCTTTAGGACTAAATTCCCAAGGGAGAGGAAGGGGAGGATTGATACTGGAGTAGAGGTAAAGTATGTGGGAAGTCTGCAAAAACTTCACATTATGACCTTGACTGTCATGGATAATGGTGAGCAATTAAGAGAAATGGAGAGGTCAAGAATAGGCTTGGAGAGGTGGTGTTACCTTGGTTACATGAGTGTTAAGTACCAGAACTACTTTTGGTTGGAGACATTCTCCGTATAGGTGGCAATGAGGGTCTGGGGGTGTGGGAGACCTCGCCATAGAAATGGCAACGGCGGTGGGGGGGGGGTCAGCGTGGACACTGCTGCCCAGGGAGGGAATGTATATAGTGACTTAAGTTCAGTTTAAAGTGCAGTTTGCTAGGAACTTGGAGGAATAGCACCCTCATTAAGAAGATGAACAACGTATCCTAATAAAGGAGACAGAGAATTGTGTAGAGAATCAAGACAGTGCTGAGTCATGGATGCCAAAGGAAAGAATCCTGTTGTCTCAGAATTTCCAAACTAGAAAAGCTCTTAGGCTATCTATAAATCCAGCCCACTAGGGGCATGGCTACTGAAACTAAGGCCCAGAGAAAATTACATGGCTTTTTAGTATCATATAAAGTAGTTAGCAACAGAGCTGGGAGTAAAATCCTGCTCTTTTGTATTTCTGTTCCGTTTTCCTTCCCTTCCAGTGGGAGATGATGGGGTAAAACCTGAAGATAAGGTTGGGAAGACCAGGCATAATGAGACCTAATAGTGACAGATGGGTGCTGGTGACTTCAATTGAGCAATGAGGAGGAGAAACATGGGGAGTGTGGGCATAGTGCTTACTCTTGGGAGGCATCTGTTTTGGTGACAAAGAGGAAGGGGTAGAGGGAAGAGATGGGAACTCAAAGAAATAGCAGGATTGGAGTAAGGATTTTTGTTGGACAGGTGAAATAGGAAGAGGGCAATGGACTTGTGCTGAGAGGTACATGTAAGAGGGAGACAAGAGAATTGATGGCGGACAGTGTCCTGGGAAGGTGAGAGTAGAAATGGAACTGAGGTCAGGCTCGGAGTCAAATATTTAACTGCCTGATTGATGCAATGTGTTTTGGCAGTTGTTGGCAGCTGGTGTCACCATTTTACAGATGTGGAAACTGAGGCCAAGACAGTATATGTAATTTGCCTGAGGCCACACAGCTAAGGCAAATGAAGAAACAAATACTTGAGATGGAAAAGAAGAAAGTTGAATATCCTAAAAAAAAAAAAAAGGGAGACGCAGCCAGATGAACTTTTAACAACAAATCATGTTATATGGCTGATATTTTAAAGCCCTCTGGTGGCTTCTCATTGTAAGCAACTTAAAGGAAAATAATTCAGGGTCTGTAAGGCATTCACATGTCAGGCCCTTGACTACCGTGTTTAGTATCTATTCCCTCCTTGCTCATTCCCCACGCTGACCTTTCTGTGGCTCCTGTGAACCAAGCCCCTGGCCTTTTGGGGACCTCTGTGCTTGCTGGTCCCTCTGCCACGAAGGCTCTGCCTCCAGATTTTTGTTTCCTGCATTTTGTCTTGTCATTCAGGATTGTGAATGACATTGTCACCCTCTCAGGCCTTCTCTATTTTATTTAAAGTGGCTACCCCCTGTCTTCCAACACTGCGGTCCCCAACCCCCAGGCCGAGGACCGGTACCAGTCAGTGGCCTGTTAGGAACTGGGCCGCACAGCAGGAGGTGAGCAGCAGGTGAGTGATTGAACCTTCATCTGTGTTTACAGCTGCTCCCCATGGCTTGCACAACCACCTGAGCTCTGCCCAACCCCCATCTGGGGAAAAATTGTCTTCCATGAAACTGGTCCCTGGTGCCAAAAAAGTTGGTGACTACTGTCATCACCCTCGTCTGTTGTATTCAGAGCACATACCCGTCAGAATGATCTATCTTTACGTCATTTCCTGTAATTAGAATGTAGACCTCCTGACAGCAAAGACCTCGTTTGGCCTTTTACCATTACATTTGCCGTACCTGAGACAGTGCCAGGTACACTGTTGATGTTCAGTAAATACTGCGTGAATGTGTGAATGCATTGGTTAGCAAGAGGGACTGCGGGTGGGTATGTATCTGGCATGACTAGATAAATATTGGTGATTATGTGATATCAATAAAATTGTTAAATAACAGAGTTCTGCCTTGTTTAACAAAAAAATTGTGACCTCTAGGAGCATATTTTTAGGGTTTTCACAAAATAATCATCAACAAAGGCTGTTCTTGCTTTTTCTCATCTCAACATGATAGTTGGTCCTGATGTATTCCAAGCTAATTGGTGACTTATATTCTGAGTCTTTATTATGAGGTTACTTATTTATTTTTAATTTACAAACAGTAAAATTCACTCTTTCATTTTGCCAAATGCATAGTAATGTAACCACCACCCATTCAAGATACAGAATAGTTCTATAATCCACCAGAATTCCCTGTGTGGACCTTCCTGGTCAGTCCCTCCTCTCACTCCCAAACTCTAGTGACCACTCTATGTGCCCTATGCCTATGATTCTGTGTTTTCTAGATTGCCATATGAATGGAATAGTACTTCATGTAGCCCTTTGATTCTGGCTTATTTAATTTAGCATAATGCACTTGAGATTTATCCATACTGTTGCACGTATCAGTAGTTTCTTTTTATTGCTGAGTAGTATTCCATTTATGGCTATACCACATTTTGTTCATCCATTTATCTGTTGATGGACATTTGGGTTGTTTCCAGTTTTGGCTACAAATAAAGTGCATGAGTATTCTGGTATATTACATCCTTGCCAACACTTGATAATCTTTTTAATTTTAGGTATTATGATAGGTGTGTGGTGATACCTCATTGTGATTTAAATTGGCATTTCCTAATGTGTAAATGATACTAAACATCTTATGTGCTTATTTGCCATTCATACACTGCCTTTTCATGCCTGTTAACTCTTTTGCTCATTTTTATTGAAAGGTTTATGTTCTTTTTTTGAGTTCTGATATCAGTGTATTTTAATATAAACTCTTTGATAGAAGACCTAGAACTAAGAGAGAAATAGCTATTTAGAATTCTGTACTGACAAAAGAAAAAAACAATAGGCAGTTTTCAAATTATTTAGTAACCACCGTGTTCTTAATTTGGGTGAACAAACCAAATGAATGTGAAACTGACCAACTGTCCCCACTGTGTTCCCATCTAGTTGGGGAAGATGACGCACATCAGTGTATACAGCCATTTTTGTTCTCTAATTGTGTGTTTGATTGTTTGAAACAGATAAGAATTGCTAGCAAAGATTAGAAAAGGAAGAGTTCATGTGAGCTAGAATAGTCAAGGAGAGCTTCATATAGGAGGTGAAGATTTTGGCAGATGTGAAGACTGGTGGTCTTTGGGGGAGGGTATAGGGAGCAGGCTACGAAAGGAATAAGTAATAGCACAAGTCAAGGTGTGTAGACAGGACAAGCAAAACCTGCTTGGAGGGGTATAATGGTAGTTGAGGAAAACTAGATTATAGTGAATGTTGAAATGAAGTGTTGGGTACTTTTAGCATAGCCCGATTAAACATTTTTTTTTTTAACCTAGGAGTGACATAAAAGGGTAGAAAGGTTAGTCTGGTAGGGAGATAGGAAATAGCTGAGACAAACACACAGTTGTGATGCTGTCATATTGGTATTGAATAATTCAGGCAGGATGAGGGCCTGGTGGACAAGGGGTAGATATTAGAGACAGTTTGTAGGAAGAAATAATTGGATGCCAGGCTATCTGACCCAAAACCTGTTCCTTTTCCACTGTACCGCTAAGCCATGTGTGTTAACAGCAGGAGTATAGGGGAAAAAAAAACCGAGGCTTATAGGAGCAAGGAGAAACTTTAAGCAGGATTATAACTCTGTTATAAGAGAAAAGGAGCTAAATAGTTTTGTTTGGATGAAGGTAAGAACCTGATAATTTCAAGACCAAAATAGAAGACTTTTTATTAGGCTACAGAAAAAAATACCCCCAGGAAATGGAAACAGGAAGAGCCAACTACTGGTTTGGCAGAGTTGGAAAGCGAACTGGTGAAAGATTATGTAAATGATTAGAAATAGTGACATATGGAATTCTGGTATGCATACAAGATCTCGGCTTATTTGGAATTCTATTAATTGTGTCCTCAAGTAACTGATGTTTGAATTCACAGTACTTTTTCCAAAAGTGGAAATGAGCTTATTTTCCTCCATCACATGGTAGAGTTTGTATTTATTTACCGTTTTCTTTTCTGATATATTTGAGATTCTGGGCACAAAGTTTGGGAGTGTAGAGGTGGAATGGGAGCAGACATTCTTCAGTTTATGCCAGTTTGAATTCTCACTATTTTTTTGAAAAGGAAATTATATTCTGAGAGGCTTTTGTTCTTGGAAACTTTGAAGTATGACTGAAGAATTTATTATCATATGATGCAAAATATTTCTTTCTCCATTTCTCTTGTCATTTTCATACCTAATCTAGGTAAGTGTATATAGTTATTCCTTTGAGACTTCTGGAAGCATTTTGGGCTTTCTATATGTGGTAGAAATATGATAATTTCATTGACATATACCCTATATTTTAGACTTGGTGGCTATGATTCAGGTGAAAATAGCACTTTTTTCCCCACTCCTAAATACTGTTTTTTAGGGAACTGAAGAAATTGACAGATGCCTAAAGTAGGGAAGGAGAGTTACAAACAGCAACCTTTAATTGTGAAAATCTAAAGCGGTAGCCCCTATATTTATATGACTTAAGAAACATTCAGTTCCATGGGTGGTTCTTAGATGTCCATTAGCAGGTATCCCCTATTTTCAAGCTAATGTTCATTTAAACAGCAAAAGATTTTTACGAAAGAGTATAATTTTGTGAACTGTGCATTTTTTGAAGGTTGAATTTGTTGCCAGTACCTGAGAATGGCAGAAGTAAAGAATAGAAGTCTAACTGCGAACATGGCCTTACCTCTATGATTTCATAACACTGATGAAATATGCTTCTTAAAAAAATTAAATTCTTGCCAATTTTACACTAGCAGGAATGAGCAAATCTAGTATTCTGAGGGTTTTAAGGAAAGTAGACATAAAACAAGTTTTTTAAAAAAATGGGAAAATGACTAGATTTCCATGACTGTCCGAGTCAGTACACAGTCTCTTCCAGATACAACTGAGGTGAAGCATGCTAACCCTGAGCTATTTCAAGACTGTATATCAATGGGGAATGATAAAATTTTCTCATCCTATTCTTAGTGTTTTGTGATGCTTTTGAAGTTCCAGTTGCTGGGCTTTAAAAGGGGGTGCCCTTCCCTGGGCTCTGTCCAAGAGGCGAAAGAAAGACTATTTTAAGAAAAAATGTGGAGATTTTTAAAAAAGAAATACACTGCTACCTATAAATAACTGTTATATATGAAATGCCAATTCTATTTACTAAAGTCCCTGGAATCAATAACAGACACCAATGCACATTAAAAGCACTTAATCCAAAAAGAGTGAATGGTGGTGATGGTTTCACAACAATGTGAAGGTACTTAATGCCACTTAAAAATGGTTGAGATGGTAAACCGTATGTATGCTTTACCACAGTAAAGAGATAATTTAATCCTAAAAATACAGGTGCCTTACACTGATGAAATTTGGCACACAATAAAAGACTCCAGGGTGTACTGAAGGTCTGGTGTGTAAGCCCCGCTAAGCCAGAACTAAGCTGGGACTTAGCTTTGACTTCTCTGCACTGACTGATAAGTACAACGGCATATACGTGCTCTGTCCATTACCGATTGTCATTCAACAAGCGTTTAGTAAGCATTTGATTCTGTCAAAGCATAGTCTTGGGTGTGTGGTCAGAGACAAGAATGAGAAATTCCTTATTCTTCAGGAGCACCCAGTCTAGACACATTCAAGATCCTATTACAGAGTAGATTGTAGTAGGTGTTATTCTGGAGATACCAAATAATGTTTTGAGAACATGAGGAAGGAATGCTTAGAAATTAAATATTCATTTCATTAATTAAATTATGTGGTGGTTCTAAGTGAGTTGAATGTGATTAGTCAGGACTCTTGTTTTGCAAACAATGCAGGAACCGATCTCATACCAGCTTAAACGAAATGGAATCTCTTGGGTAACAAAATGGGAGAAGTTCAAGGCGGTAAACCTCAGGCCTGGCTAGATCCCAGGCTTCAAATGGTGTTGTCATAAGTTTCTTTGTGTCTCCATCTACTGGAGCTTTTCTCTTTTCATTCAGCTTTATTGTCAGGGGCCAAGATCGTTCAGAGCTTATGTTTTCATTAGTTACTGGTCTTCATAAGAGGAATAGCTTCTCTCAATAGATTCTGATTGACCTGGCTTGGGTCACATGTCCAGCCCTGAGTTAGAGGCAGTGCTGTGTGCACACGTGTGTCCACATATGTTTGTGCATGTGAGCTGGGTGAGTGCTTGGCCTCACCCAGCCCATGGACTAAGAATACAGGAAGATACTTCTCCAAAGACTCTGGGCAAACAAAAACTTTCAAAAACTGATCAGACTGTCAGTTATTAATTACTCTTTATTTAAATAGAAAGGTTAACCACATTGCTTTATTCTGTGTGCATTATCATTATTAAAACTTAACTGTTATTGAAGTGAACTATCTAGTAGTATCACAATCTTCTAGGGAACAGGAAATTAGTGATTGGAAAAGGCCAAAGCAACATGTTTTTTTAGAGCAAGAGAAGATCTGGTAGTTTCTTTTGTGGAGTATATTTACAAATGCTTTAATAGTGAGAAAATTAAGTAATAACCAGAATGTTTTTCCAAGAGCAGAATACTGCAGATTTGCCCTAAATCTCTGATATGTAAAGAATGTTGCCATTAATATAACTCTAAAAGGCTCAGTAAATTGGCCCCATGAATAAATGTGGCTCTAAACCATCCAGTTCATTGTTATTGTTTACCTAGAGGCACCAAAGAAGTGTCATATCATCTTTGGCCTCTCATTGCAGTCCTGTGCTATTCTTGATACAAATAATCTTTTTGTGTTTGAGAGGATTACTAACAAAATGAATTTATACCTGCTCACCAGTACTATGTACATACTTACAGGTATAACTTTACATATAGCTAGCTTCAAAAGATTCATGGACCACCTCTTCCACCAACCAGTTCATGAACCCGTGGACTCCAGATTAAGAACCACTCCTCTTGGTCGTTGTTCAAATATAACTCCATAGTAGGAAGAGGACTGTAGTTATTGACTACCAATAGAACATTTACAGTTGAAAATACAGTTTGAATTGTTTGTTTATCAGCAGTGCTAAGTTATACATTTGTTCACATCATTGTATAACGTGTGGTAGATATTTATGTAAGATGGTTAGCTGGGCAGAAGAATCCCATGAAATAGGTAATGCTAAGTGAGTCACATAAACAAGCTAGAGATGTATTTGAAAACGATAAGGATTAACAAGCTTGCCGATATTGACAGGTAAAGAGATAGCATCAGGTAGGGAGGATATGATCAGGAGTCAGAATAATCTTGGTGAATTGGAGAAAATATAAGAAATGAATATATAGGAGAATGGTAGGCCAACTTTGGGGTCATACTTCCACTTGCTCATTGTATGACCTTGGGCATACGACCTCTCTAAGAATGGGTTTCCACATCTGTAAAATAATGACAATAATAGTTCTTACCTGCTATGGCCATTGGGGAATTTATCTGAGCAATTCCATGAAAGTGCTGGCATGTACAGTGCACAGTAAAATATTTTAGTTATTATTATTGATATTAGTTCCAATTAGAATTGAAATAGAGGAATAGGTACAAATAGGAACTTCAGTGGGTGAGTAATTACTCATATGGGAGTATGAGCTAAGAAATTCCATCTTGAAAAGAATTAACAATTTAATTCAACCACAAAACTAACATCATTTTAGAGAGAGGAAATCCTTTCAGTTCTTTCTGCCCTTAAGAGATCCTTAATGGAGAACTCTGTTCTTTTCTGAATTCCAAAAATAGAGATTATTGTGAAGATAGCTTAGATTAGTGATTTCTCAACTCTTTTTTAGATCAATACAAATGAAGATTAATATTCATGTATATCACATACTCCCCGGCAGATTGGATTTAGAAGTGTTGTGTCGGAATGCATGTGTAGGCAGTAAAGCAAATAGCACCATAAGCTTTTTGTTTTTGTGATATTCATAAAAATCAATACTCAGCATAAAAATATGACTCAGAATTGCTTATTATGGGTGCTAACATAGATGAGATAGGCTGCACGGTGATGTATAGTGATGGTTTTAATCTCTACCTCTTCTCACGCTTGTGAAAACCATCAGAATGCAAACGAAGAGAGTGGCTCTACTATAGGAAGGATCACGAACCTATTCTGTGTCTACCTGAAAAGTAAATCATCCACAAACATCAATATTATTGCTATTACTAACAAATTACTTGGCACACAATTCACAACTGATCATGCCTTATTGTATATAGTACTCCGATTATAAAGACCTCTGGTTTAGAGGAAAGCTTGAGAAGTCAGTAAAAATGTAAAAAAAAAAAAAAAAAATCCCTGCCTCTTCCCCACGGAGTTAGAAATCACTAAATATATAATGCTATTCAAATATAAGCACTGTTAAGCAAATGGTAGCAAAATACATAGTTGATATCTTCTCCAGACAGCAGAAGAAAACACAAAAAGAAACCTTCTTAGAAATTTAGATTAGGCAATGAAAAATCTGACTTTATATTATTGTTAATATTGGGCTAGAATTGTTTATAGAAGGCCGATGAAAGCTTTTTCTCTGTGAGTTTTTAAAGGTAAGAATAAATTTCATGTTTGAGATGCTTTTGATGTGCCTATAACCAGAATAGAAGTGTTTTAGATTATAACTTTATCTTAGATTGAGTAATTCTGTTGTAATAAGTCAGCATATGTTGCCGTCTAGTCTAAAAACTGCATGAAGATAAAAACGTATTATGTAAAACCATCTATAGTATCAAGTCTTTACAATTCCACTACGCTTAAGATATAATGCCAACACCATGCACTAGATAATTTCCGGATTGTTTAAAGAGAAGGGCACTTAGTTGAACACATGTCTGACTCCTGGACAGTATGAGAATAGAGCAGTGGAAGAAAACACACAGACATTAAACATTTTGATTATATAAAAATTCAAAATGCCTAAATGCCAAACAAAGTTAAGACAAAAGAATAGGTTACTGTCTCTCTACTAAGAGCTAATACAAGTTGATAAGAAGACCATGAAGACTACTGAGAGAGGAGGCAAAAAACAAGCCAAGGACATGAACAGATAACTCAAGAACAGCAAATACATATGGAGGGTCTGAACCTCTGAACTGTTTAGTCATGCTAGTAAATAGAGAAATAGAAATGAAAACAATTATACACCATTTTTAATTGATCAGATTTTCAGGAAGAGCAAATGGCAGATAGGGAGCACTAAGGTCACCACTCTTGGATGTCAGTGGGGAGTAGAAAGAGACACAAGTAATTTGGCAGCAGACACCATCAGAAGTAGTACGATATGGTGATTCTAGAGCATGGACTCTCTGATCAGATGGCCTGGTTTGAATTCTCAGCTTTACCACGTACTAGCTGTGTTATCTTGGGCAAGTTACTTAACTTTACTGTGCCTCAGTTTTCTCATCTGTAACATGGGGATAACGATAGACTGCACCAAACAGAATTGTTCTAAGGGTTTATTGAGTTAATATATGCAAAGTGCTTGCCACATAATAAGCCCTACATAAGTATGTCTGCTTTATTATTATTAATTATTGCTGTCTTTATGTATCTCAAAAGGTCTAGTTTCTAGGACTATGTCATTAGGAAATTATACATGTGGAAAAGATTTACATATAATGGTGTTTATTTTAGCATAATTAATACAATTTTAAATTTTTTCCCCAATAGGTTGGAGATTAGCCAAATTTTGGTAAATGTATTTTTATTATATAATAGAAGCAGCTATTTCTGTGAAGAAAATTTATGGGAAATCATTAAAATTTATTTTTTTTCTACTTAACATTACAATATGCAACTAACTTCATATACAGAATTTGTGTATGCAGTTATGTATGTGTATATTTCATTTTCAGTGGAAAGAAACATGTATTATTACATTCTTGGTGGAAGGAAATGCCTCAAAATCAGTGGTGTTTATCTTGGAGTAATAGGATTAATGCTTTGTGTTTTGTTTTTCTTTCTTGTATTTACCAAATTTTCTATAATGATAATGTATTGTTTCTAGAGCAAAAAAATTATTAAAAGAGCAGGAGTAATGACTTCATTTGAGAGTGTGATAAATCTCTCACATATACGAACAAGATCATCTTTGCCTCCAGATGGCACTACCATTTTCACAGTGAGGTAAAGAATTCTGGGCTGAGGAGCATTTTGTTCATTCGTGATCTAGGCTTGATGGATATGTTTGTCTTGCTTTCCAGACAAGCATTAGACAACCTGGTGGGGTTGCGTGGGGCGGGGGGAGTCTCTTCACATGCCCCTCAGAATGCCGCTCTTTTTCTTACAGGTTTTTGCCTGCTTCTAGATACTTTAAGATTGTAGAACCATTTGTTGTAACATCTATTAAAACTACTCATAAGTAAATTAAATTCTTATGTTTATAATTATCTGAATAAGCATGCATGATGAATAAAATAGGTTTTTCATGGTATAGTTTATTTCCTAAGCTAATAGAATAACTTTAAGAGCTATTAGGACAGAATGAAAATATTGCATAAAAAAATTCATTATCCTCACATGATTTCTCCTCCACATTAATGATTTTCCCTCTTGCTCCATCATTTTATCAGGGATAAAATTTGACCCCTTCAGTTCTTGTGATCCTGTAAGAATGGTTCTTGCAGGTACTTAAATTATGCAAGCAATCCTTTGCTTTTTTTTCTTTTTTGTTACATTTTTTTAAGTGGCACTGTTCTCTGAAAGTGATCCTTTAGCTTAATGATATGAAGAAAAATTAACTCTGAGTAAATAAGAGGAGTTTTATTTATTGGTATTAGGTGAATCATTGGAAGTTTTGTGATCCTAATGGATTTTTTTTTGTGGGCTAATCAGTTGCAAAATATTTTAAAGAAGTGCATTAATGCATATCACAAAGTATTTGTTTTAAAGCAGTTTTGTTAATAACCCTAATATTGTTAATAACATCATGGTTTGCACTTGGCCTGCTGACTGAATATTATTCATCGAGACTCTGGAAGTAGTGAATTATTCTAATTATTATTAGATTTACACTTACAATTTATTCAGCTATTATTGCTAAGGAATATTTTTATAGTAAAAACTAAATATCTCATAAGGCAAAATAATTAGAGAAAAAATAATCTATACATTTCTTTTGAGAACCTCTCATGTTTAACATCAGTATATATGACAAATTATTTTCTGAAAGACTTTAATGCATTTAAATTTGACCTATTGGTAATAATTTTTGAGTATATTTTTCAAAAGTGGCATTCAGTTCAGAATGGAATTATTTGAGATGAGTAACAAGCAAGGTAGATTAGTATCAACTGGGAAGCTGAATTAGTTGAACTAAACAGAGGCCAAATCATCTAGACAGGGGTTAGGAATTTTCACAGGATGCCTTATTTGTCTCTTTCTTTGTTTTTAAATTATTAATGACAATCATACCATTCATATTTTCCCACCTAGAGTTAACAAATGTGAATTTGTCATTTGGTTCGGGTCATTCCTTAAATGAGAGACAGAATATTACAGGTGAATTCAAGTCCTATTTGGATCCCTTCCCCACCCCTTTCGCTTCCACTCCATCTTTGCAGACGCAGTCTAAGTCAAGAATGTCGCATGTATTCTCTGCCCGTTTTTATCCTACATAGATAGGTATGTGCATATATTTAAAAATGTAACAGGAATGGAACCTTACCCTTGCAGAACGTCTAACCATTTTTGAGCTGTATGTGTGATGATACTTTTAGACCCAGTTCATTCTACCTCAATTGCTTGGTAGTATTTTATCACTTATCTAGTTCTCTATTTATAGACATTTAGGTTGTTTCCAGTTTTATCGCTAATAAAAATAGTACCGCAAAGACCAATTTTGTAAACGCCTCCTCATACACCAGAGCAAAGATTTCTCTAGGATGTATAATTAGAAGTTGAATATCTGGGTAATGAAGAAATGTATATATCTTGAATTTTACAAATTTTGCATTATGCCCACTGGTGTACTTGTACTGGTTTCCATTCCCAATAGCATGTGCGAGGTTCTGATTTTCCACATCCTTGCTAACACTTTGAATTGTGAGTGGGAAATGGTGCATCATTTGTAGTTCAAATCTGAATTTCCTCATTACTAGTGAGGTTGGGCATATTTTCATAGGTTTATCAGGCTGGGTTTCCTCTTCTGTAAATTGCCACTCATATCCTGTGTACCCATATTTCTTGGAAATAGTCTTCTGTTTATTGACTTGTAAAAGTTAGTAATCTGTGCATTAAACCTTTGGTCATGTGCGTTGAAAATATGCTCTCCCAGTCTATGGCTTGTCCTTTAACCTTGTTATAGTGTTCTTTTTCATACAGATGCTTTAAATTTTGATGCAGTCATAATTTCAATTTTTCTTAAGGTCTGTGCTTCATAGGATTTGCCCAAGAAATTTTTTCCTACCTTAAGTTCATAAAGATATTTTTCAATAGATTCTTCTAGTAGTATTTCTATTTTTCTGTAAGTCTCAAAGCTTTTCATGTAGTAGTTGATAAAAGAATTTATTTTGAAGAAACGTGCTTGCTTTAGGAAATGATGCCTTGCTACCACCATCCTCTAAAATCATCTTCACAAAGACAGGGATAATTTCCTATGATATTTTAGAGGCTAAGAAGAGAAAACAGTTGCACACTGTGACTTACCAAGAGTGACTACTACATAGCTATTTAGAAGCTTTCTGTAAACACTAAATAAAATACAGAAGTTCCATTATGTTTATCATTTGGTGTTGAGGTTCAAATATTTGTGAAAATACTATGCCAGTATGGGGAGGTAAAATAGAGGAAACTTCTAGTTTTGGTGATCACAGTTATTCAGTGTAGATTTAGATTATTATCTTAAATTTTTTTTGGAAACATAAGCCATACCGACTGGAAAAGTTCAAATACTAATAATATATATTTCTGCTCTGTACTCTCAACACAGTTTGTCACCTGAGACGTGATAGGGGCACACAGTAGTCCTTTTGGGATGATCCCCAAATAAGGCACACACACACACACACACGTAAAGACAAAAATTATATACTTTTAGAAAATATAAGTAAGTAAAAGAATGTTACAAGCCTAGAAGGTGCTGGCAGTTGAGTTTTTGAGAGTACAGTTGGTGTTGGCATTATAAGGGTCTCACATGAACCTGTTTTTTGTTCCTAATAAAGGAAGGAACATTTTTTTAGTGTTTCTGTCTACTTCTCTCACTTCTGCCTCTCTTTTCAGTTTAAATTACTGATAGACACAGCCTGCATTTTATTATTGAAAGGCTAAATCTGAATCCCCAAACTGTGAATACTTAGCCAAAAATCTAGTTAGAATTCCAGCTTGATCTTTTTTTAGTTCACTTATGTATTCTAACACAATTTCAGTCTTCTGAAATTTAATTTGAACTATACTTTTAGGAATAAGTCAAGTCCCTGGGAAATAAGGGATTAAATAAATATGAGGGATTCATTGCTTTCCTAACAGTAAGAATGGCCCAGCTCCACCCAGCCCTCCCTGCAAAGAGGAGAAGTCAGCCATTGGTGTCTGGGGGTGTGTGTGTGTGTGTGTGTGTGTGTGTGTGTGTGGCCAGGGTCAGCACCGTCTTGAGTGCTCACCAGGCACCAGCCTCGGTCGTGACTTGCTTTCCAGGCATTCGTCTCTGTGGTGACCCTAGGAGATAGGAGTGATAGCCCTGCTTTGCTGATGAGGAAACCGATGCTTCCGAGAGGCTCAGTAGCGTGTCCAGGATCACAGAGTTAGGAAATGCTACAACTGGAGTCAAGCCCATCTCTGACCAACTCTAAAACCTCTTTTCTTATCGATACTGTCTTCCTAGTTAAAATAAGCAGTGATAAGCTTTAGAACGCTATGACTTTGTGCCTTGGTATGGGTGGATTTCTTCTTCTTTCCTTGGGAAGAGGTGGGGTGAGAGAGGAAGAAGAGCCATGGGGCTCCTGTGTCTTGGTGTGTGCCTGCAGAGGGAGCAAGGTGAAGGAACAGTGAATATTTATTCCAGCAGAGACTAACGATTGCTTGCTTAGTAGTTAATCTTAGAGCTTGCTCTGGATGTATATGCAGATGGCACCTTACGTAAGTTCTTGGGATGTGACACTGTCTGAAGACGACATGAGTAGGACGTCACTGTCCAGAACGTTTGAGGATGGATCTCAACAGCATTGTGTCGAGTTAGAGAGAGAAGGAGAAAGAGCAGGTTGTAGAGCAACGCATACATAAGTGATGCCATTTATATAAAATTTTAAAACATAAAACATGTCCATTTATTGTTTCTATGTGTAGCATATAATGGAAGCACAAAAATACAGAGCAAAGATATCAACCAAAATTTAATGAGTACTTGCCCCTCAGGAAAGAGGGACAGGAGGGACAAAGGAGAAAATTACCCTTGTCTGTACTATTTTAATTTTGTATTTGAAAAAGATATGAAATGGATTTGGATTCCATAAAATGTTAACATCTTTTAAATCTAGGTAGAAAGAATATGGGTGTTTTATTAGATGTTATATTCCTTTACTTTTATGTATTTGAATTTTTTTCTCCAGATAACAGCAACAACAAAATGTAGTTGTAGCCAGGAGGATTTGCCACTGATTGCTGTGCCCCAAACAAAAATATTTTGGAATCTAGAACTATATAGTTTGTTTGATTCTTTCTTTGCGCCATTGAAAAAAAGAAGCCACCGGATGCAGCCAGCTAAAATGGACAGGCATAAAAGCTCTTATTGCCACAACTAAAAATGTATAGTTGGGACACAGCAAGAAACTGCAGTGTAGGCCTCTCAGATTGTGTAAGATGACATTGAATTGCGAGGGAGAATACTAAAGATTATCTGAGGTTTCCCCGTCTGATTTGATTTGGGGGCTGTATGTGTTCTGTGTCTCTGTGAACTCTGGCAGTGGTCTGCCCAGCACACCCTTGTCACTACTGCTGGCTAAACGATGTGTGACGCCGTCATGCTCTGGGGGCACATAAATTATAATGGTTCAATTAGTTTAGGTAAGAAAGAAATCTAAATGGCCAGTCTACAAGCATTCACTGCCTGGAGTGACCTTTACGCCCCTCACAGTCTAAGATGTTTAAGTTAACTCACAGATAGGTGAGAAAAATAAATTCTTTGAGAGACTCTGCTTCTTTGAGTTATAGTCAAAGGTCCCCAGCCATGTATGTAGGTCACAGGACACTACCTTATATTTTATTTCTGTATCTTAAACTTTGATTTAAGCTTCTGCAATTAAAGTAGGATGTAGTGTTAACAGTTCCCTAAATTAAGTCTCTATAAATTTGAAGCCCTCAGGCCGGGCGCGGTGGCTCACGCCTGTAATCCTAGCACTCTGGGAGGCCGAGGCGGGCGGATCTCTCAAGGTCAGGAGTTGGAAACCAGCCTGAGCAAGAGCCAAGACCCCATCTCTACTAAAAATAGAAAGAAATTAATTGGCCAACTAAAAATACATAGAAAAAAATTAGCTGGTCATGGTGGTGCATGCCTGTAGTCCCAGCTACTCGGGAGGCTGAGGCAGGAGGATCACTTGAGCCCAGGAGTTTGAGGTTGCTGTGAGCTACGATGACGCCACGGCACTCTAGCCCGGGCAACAGAGTGAGACTCTGTCTCAAAAAAAAAAAAAAAAAAAAGTTGAAGCTCATAAACTACTGTTATTGCTCAATTAAAGGGGAATATGCTGTGAACTAAGAATTCACGAGGATCTGGATTTATCTTTTGGAGGATGGTTTGGAGCCTTCTCTGTCCGTTGTCTCATTTTAAGAATGCACTTGTGTTCAAAACTTTATTGTTAGGTAACTTGTCTTAAGCACCGTTCCATTTATTGAAAGCAACCTGACTTGACTTGGAATGGTACGGGTAAGAAGCAGCCAGCTGGTTTGAGACGAGCTTAGTTTAGAGAGCATTTGATTATAACTTACATTTCATAATAATGAGAAATTTACATATATATGGTCATTAGCATATTTTCTAAAACTTTTGACATCGTTTTTGGATTTGACAATTCAAAAATTGGAAAATAAACATGTTGTTCTTTAAAGGGTTTTCTTTTATGTTAAAATGGGGTAGCTCTTTCAAGATAGCTGATTTTTTATGTGACTTGTGTTTAATGGTCTTTATAGAAAACATGTATAGTGGTAATTATGGGAATTTGTGTTGTTTAAAAAAATAATTTAAAGGACTTAGACATGATGTCATTTAGACTCATAACATCCTCATGTGATTATGGGGAAGTTTTCAAACTCTATTATGTGTAGGGGTATTTTTAGTAAAGAGAAATAAAATGTATTTCCTTAAAGTCCTAAGAAAAATTACTGGTTAAAAACAAAATTTGTGATTAAGTTAGTAAATTACCTTCCTTGGGACATTTTACTATGAACTTATTTAAGATAATGATGGTTAAAAGACCTTAATATTTTCACATGAAGTTTAAATACAAATATATTTCGGTTTTAACAATGTATTTTCAATTGTTACCATTTTGTTACATAATATACTCAATTTTCAAAATACTAACCTAACCTAGAAATTGACTTCTTAATAATTAGGGATAACTTTTTAGTTAACTAATTCTTTGGAAAATAAAAATAACATTTATGATATGCTCACTATCACCTGGGAACAAATTCATCGAAAATGATGACGTTCAACTTTAAAAGTTTTGACAAAGACAAAATTGTAGCAAGACAGATAACCCAAGTCTAGTGAATGAAGACTTGGGAATATGTGGCTGTCCCTGAAGATGGCACCTCATTGGTTCTGCATAGTTCATGGCTCACTTTGATAAGGAGAAACACTAAGAATTTTTCTAGAGAAAGAAGAGAAAATATAAGTGGCTAATAAACATAAGATTTTATGTCACTTAACATCAAAGAAATGCAAATTAAGAGAAAAATCTATTCCTTGCTTTTCATATTGACAACATTTTAAAAATACACAGTTTTGTTTTTTTTAAATGGGAATGCACATATGCTTCTACTGACAGTACAAACTGGGATATCCTTTCTGGAAAAGAGTTTGGCAATATGTTAAGAGCCTTGTTTCTTTATCCTTTGACCCAGTATCCCCCTTTCTAGGAAACTATCCTAAGGGAATAATGAAAAATGTAAATAAACATTTCCAAAGATTCATTGCAGTGGTAGAAAGACCTAGAAAATGACAACTCATAGAATTATGTAATTCTGTTTTATTCTTTGTTGAATCATTATTCAACAAACTTTGGTATATTGCTATTATTTAGGACTATATAGCTATTTTAAATATTTTCTAATAACCTTAAAGACACAGAAAAATGCTGTTTCTTATAATCCTGAGTGAAAAAAGCTGGGCATAAACCAATATATACAGTATGGTCTCAATACTTCTCATATATCCATATTTCCAAAAATATACATTCTAAAATGTATTTATAAATGACTTAGATAAAGTACACTAAATATTAATTTATTTCTCTGGGTGGTGATATTACAACTGATTTCATTTTTCTTAACACTTATTTTCTATGTTTCCTACAGTCAAATATATTGTTTTTATAAATAGTTAAAATAGTTGCCCATTGATAAGCATAGATGCCTGCTGATAAACAAAAAATGTTATTTAACATTTTTTTGAAAGAACATATTCGTCTTTGAATTGTTAAGTTTTTATAGATGACTTGATCATTTCAATGAGGTTAAATCACTGAGTTTGATGCTGTGGAGTATAAAGAAACATAGCATGATCTCTGCCTTCCAGGAGTGTAAAACTTGGTGGGGGAGGCAAGAAGAAACTCTACTGAAAATCCTGCAAATAAGATCTCTGCAGTTTTAGAAACTACCTCTATGGCTACATTAAAATAGAGACTGGAAATCTAGCTTATGTTCTTATTTTTGTTTTTTGTCAGCTATCTGATAAATAGGCACTGATGAGTAGAATTAGTCATTTTGATCCTTAAATTCACCGAGGCCTGGTTTTGGCCCATCTGTGACATGTGACACTCTCTTTCTACTCTTTCCTGTGTTTAAATTAAAACTTTAAACACATTTGCTTAGAGGTAGTGGGTCCCTGCTGGTTCGAATGTGACAGCTAATAAAGAACCTTTTTATTTTTTAGCTAAGGATATTGATTTGGCTACATGTTGGGATGCCTCCTGTTTCAGCACAATAGCAGGAGGGAGGAAGGTGGCAGGAAGGACTCTTCCAAGGGTGTGTGTGGTTTTTTGTTTTTGATGTATTCTGCAACTCTAATCTAAAAACTGTTGCTTTTTAACTTCAAGGAAGGTTTTACTTGAGGGCACATCAACAGGTTATTGGGATTCTCTTTACATTAACCTGCTAATTACATATTATTGGAAGAAAATACTCTAATAGGGTTAAAATTCAAGATTGAACACCATTCCAGTAGTGAATAGTACTGGCACAAGGATATTGATCTTTTATAGAAAGAAGTGTGGCATTTTTGTAGTACTACAGTATGACTAAAATAGTTAAAAGAGCTAACTAATGTAAAAATGGGATGGTGAACTAATTTCTTTAGAAGGATGAATTCCTAATGAAGTGGGACCTCTGATAGATTTGAGTGATTTACATTCATTTAGATTCATTTTGTGCATATACTTGCAAATCATATTCTAGAACTATGAAAAAAGCTATTTGGCTTACTTGGAAGTCTAGTGAAATCCTGTCTGTCAGTAGTAATTTATGCAGATTTTAACACTATTTTATTTGAAGAATAAGCTGTTTAATGAATGGATCAATAGAATTTCACAAAAGTAAACTATTCAATCAAAACTAATTATATGTTTGAGAGACATGATAAAATCATTTTAATATGGGAAACTACATGAAAAGGGATACACTTTTATGACCTTTAAGTCTTATGGCCATTCTGATTTTAAGACTTTCTTTAGTTGAATAAAATATAATCAAGCGAACTCTACATGTTGCAGGGTTTTCTGTTATTGTTACTGGACCATATCTCTCCTGTATTATAGATGCCATCTTCCTAACAAATATCTGTGACTTTGAGTAGTGTATAGTGGCCGGAATTGAAATTGCACTGCTTGGATTTGAATCTGGCTCTTGACAATTGTTAATATTGTGACCTTGGAAAATTGTTTAATTTCTATAAGCCTCAGTTTCTGCATTTGTAATCATCTACTTAATTTATTGGGTAGTTGTGAAGATTAAATGAATACTACCTACAGAGTCCTTAGCACAATGCCTGACACTTATGTAAATGTTAACTCTTCATATAAATGGTTGTCATTATTTAATTAAGATTTTTATCTTTAATTACTTGCAATTACATTTTCTTAGACTAAACTATGTAAGTCCAATAATTATGCAACTTAAATTCACATCTCCCTGAAACTGTCAACTGTCAGATTTCAACTCTGAGATCTGTACCTGTTTTCTGTTTTCCAGATTATACACTCTGATGATCAAGAAAGTGAAAAAGTTATTTTGTATAGCAAAATACACATTTTCGTTGAAATATTCTTAAGAGTTTAATATTTGAAAAATTCTAAGTGTAAATGTTTAGGGTCTTATCAATCATGATCCTTAGTTAAACCTTTTGATGGCTTCCCATTGCTGTTAGGATAAAAAGTCCAGACTCTTAAATGTGGCCTGCAGGACCCTCGTCTGGCCCTGACTAGCTCTCTTATCTTTTCTTTTCACAACTTAGCTCTAGCTGTTCTGAATTTCTCTAAGTTTTCCAACAGTATGTATACTCTCATCCCAGGCAATTGTCTTTCCATATCTCCTGACCACCACGATGCCCGTGTCCATATCTGTGTCCTGTTAGAACTCCAGGGCTCAGCTTGAACATTGCTCCATCAAGAGGCATTCTGAACTCTGGGACTTTAAATTCCCTTTCTGTATATTCTTACCACTCTTCATACTTTTGTATCAAAATATGTAGATGATTAGTATCATTATTACTATTACACTGTGTTTTTATTACTTAACTGTCATCTCTTCTAGAATGCGTGCCCGTGTGGACGGTGCTTCGTCCCTTGTTCACTCTTATCTTCTTACTGAGGTTAGCATTCCATTGAAAACTTGGGAAACCTCTGAGTTGGAGAATAGTGGCAAGGCCAGCAAGCGCCGCTGTAGGGGACTCAGAGCCTGTTTGACACACAGGTGCCCCGTGCCTGCCCTTTGCATAGGAAGCAGGTACTTCGCTTCAGAGACCTTCTCTAACTTCCCACCAGACCTTGCATCTGTAAAGTGCTTTGAAATTCCAAAGGTGTCTCAAATTTTTATCAGTACAAAGCATTCAAACATGGCTGGAAATAGGCCAGTTCCTCTTAGTGTAGGTAAAACTACACTACAGAACTACAGAACTAGTCAGTATTTTGTTGCAGTGGGATTTTGTTGAACTTGGTAACTTTCAAAGGTCCCTTACTGGGGAGAAGTGAAGTCTTTGTGCCTTTGCTACTAGCGTGTATGTAATTGAGGTAATGTAGTTCTGGTGATGGGCAGGTACATCTTGGACCTACTCTCCCTTTCCTAGACCCAGCTTGGGAATATGTGAAGAAAGGAATGTGTGTATGTGCTGCACGTGTGTATAATTGGAGAAAGATTGCAAGATATTTTCGCCCTTGAGAATTGGAGAGAGAAGGGTAATGGCTGTATCTGATGTTCTTTGTATAGCGTATGGTGAGAATAGTGTATCTTTCTGTACAAAGACGTGTAACATGTCAAATTGTCATTGTTATGATCTGTTATTTCCATCTACTGGGTTTTCTTTAAGCAAAATAAGTCTATTTTGGATTTTTTTTTGGAGGCTGCATGAGCAGAAGACAATTTTGAAAACCCCGCTATCTTATTAGAAATTAATCCTCAGTGATATAAAATATTTGAAACTTAACGGTTCAATAACTTTGTAGGCTGACATAATTTGCTAAACACTCAATGCCTGAGTTTGGAACCATCTGATTCCCCACATGTGTTTAAGTTTATAAGCTTAGAAGATTCTGCTAAATATACGCTTTTGTTTCTGGTTATTTTAAGTCAGTTAAATTTGATTATGATTTTTTCCTTCAGGTAACATTCTCAGAAGCAAATATTACAAATAAATTGTGAATGTAAATGAAAAACATTACATAGACTTTCATTATTGCTGAAAGTATGCCCCTAAGTACATTTCTTCCTTTTTTATTATGTTTTCTTGTGCTTTGATATTATATTTTAAAATCATTTTATCATTTTCCTTCCAAAAACTTCATCAAGTTCCATGTATATTAGTTGGAATTTGAATTTCTAGATGAGATGGTAGATCATAAGTGTTAGAAAATGACTGCTTGAAATTAACAGAGCATTACACTAGCATTATACTTACGTTTATGGCAGGAGACCTGAAATATTTTGTTTGCATTTTTTGTACACAGATACTTGTCCCTGCTCTATCCTCCCTCCAAAACAAACAAACAATACAACAACAAAGGTTCTGGGAGCCTTAGAATAGTCTTTGGCCAATAAAAACAATTTTGACTATTAAATGTTAATGTATCTCATTTAATTAATGTGTTCTTATTCCTCTTTTGTGAACTTAAATTCCATATCTCATAGTTAAAGGTGATTCAGAAGAACTTTTCTTTTAAATGAATCCTATTCTAAACAAAAATATTATCTCATGTAAATAATCAGTGAATAATTTCAGTTTTGAAATATACATTTTTATAAACTCGAGTTTTCGATTATTTTATGCCTGGGGCCCTGGCTTTAAGCCTGATCTGTGAAATGAAGACCAATTGGACATGTATTTTTACTTTACAAAATAGTTCCAAATAAAAAGAATCGGACGTGGATTTTTGAAATCAGATATATCTGAGTTTAAAATTTGACTCAGCTCTCTGTGCCTAGGCAAAATGTGTAACTTCTCTCACCTTGGGTTCCCCATCCAAGAGTGGGATAATACCTACCAAAAAGAGTAGACAAATAAATACGTAAAGTTTATAGTAGAGTGTAAAACTTTATGTATTTAACAAATTATTACCGCCTTCTCCAGGTAAACAATTCCCCTGGTACGTTTAGGATAGAAAGTACATAAATGAGAATCTAAAACGTTTGGTGTTACTTCAGAGAACATACTTTCACTTAAAACATAAAGATAAGCTAATTAGCAGAGGAAGTAGAAAAAAGTCCTTATAATTTTTAGAATCTTGAATGTCTGCACTGGTATTTATTTCCCACTCTATATTATTTAGAACATTTAAATTTGCAAATTACTGTGATTAAATCTAGTACAGTAAAAAGTTTGTCTTAACTTTAAGGCCTCATTTTTCTTTTTTTTCTTATAACTTTGGGTACCAGTGGCCTCATTTTTCTATCAACATTTGGCTCTGTATAAAAAGGTATTTTCTGAAGCAGGAGAGCAATTTAGAAAGAATAGTTAGAAATAAAATTGAGTAATATTATGTAGAAAAGGCAGGCATTGAAATCTGCTAGAAATAGATATTTTTCTCCCTATCATTAGAAAATAGACCGTCTCCCTAAACTTCTGTTTTTCTATGGGCGAGATCACCTTCCTTTCAACACTTCACTACTTTCTAATAGAAGATTTCCTTTTGAAGCCAGGAGGGATTTAGTCTGTAATAAAGATATTATTACCCAGTAAATGGAAAGCAGACCATAACAAAGTATAAAAAATTGAAGGCTGGTAAAGTAGACAGAACTTTTTCCTTTTTAGCATCCAGTATGTGTTTGGCTCTCCAATAGTAATTTATTGAAACACATAATGGAAGCTTTATAGTAATATGAGAGGGGATTGTGAGGATTTTGTACTGTAGACTGTTTTTATAATTTCAGTTTTTTGAGTTAAATTATTTGGGCAATACTCAGGCAATTTAAAAAGTCATCTTAAGTGCTTTGTTATAGAATGCTTGTTTAAAAGTGTGTGTGGATGTTTATATGTGTACTTACGTACACATGCAAATATATATGTATATATGAAATAATACAGAATTTTGTATAAGGTAAAAAGTTGCCTGTTGCTCCCTACTAACAAAAAAACACTCTCAAAATCAAGGGAACCACTATTTGGTATATATCTTTTCAGAGATTTTTTCCATACATTTATATGTTTTTTATAACTTGCCATTTTTAGTTTAATAATATATTTTGGACTTATTTTAATTTCAGACAGCATTGCCTTTTATGCCTGTTTCCCATTGTATGTATACATTTAAAACTTTTTTAAAGAAATAAATTTGAGGCATTTCTTCCTTCATGTAATATTTATTGACTGCCTATCATTTGCCACATAGGTACAAGGGATATTGAAATGAAGATATAGCTTCCTGACCTGAAGGACTTAAGTAGTGATTTTTGTGTTCATATACAAAAATAAGATAAATATTGAAGACATGTTCTAACTGCAAACTTAGCAATTCTTACTAAAGAAGAGCCCAGTGACTACAGGGTCTCTCCATCAATCTCTGAGGTGCTGCACTCCCAGAAACTTAGTATGAATTTATGTCTTAAAACAAACCTGAAACTCAGTAAATACCAGCTTATTGATTTGAATGTAACAAGACATATCCTGGCTAGATATTTCATTCATATCTCATCTGCTACAGCACAGATGCAGTTGCTGATGATATTTCTCCTATTAAATATTGGGTGTCTTTGTTAATTAAGTGCTTCACCTTGATTAGCTCCTCTCCCTCCTACACCTCCAGTTTTTCCTGGTTCCGAATAATTACTGAAACATAATTTAGTCTGGCAGTTTATTGTTAAGAATTCAAAGCCCAGAAGTTTATTGTCATGTCTGCCTACTGTCCACGAGGCTTATTTCTGTAATGGAACACTGATCACTGCACTGGGCTAAGAATAAGCCTGTGCATACATAGCCTGGCACTGGTGCCCCATTTTGGAACCTGCAGCCTGGGTACTTCCATAGTCGGGATCATGCACCACAATTCTTCTGCTTGATTTAGTTCTTTAAAGTATTTGCGGTTGCCCCTTTTAGGACCTGCCTCAGGCTGTGAGTAACAAAGACTTTAAAGAGAGTAGCTTAATCATGATTTGGGATTTTTTTGGTTTAGGTGCAACAAGAAGGTTGTGGAAAGCTGGTTGCTGGCATTGGTTTAGAAGCTCAGCAGCATCGGGACTGATAGGTCTTTGTGAGCCTCTTGGCCTTTTCTGCTGGGTCACAAACATTTACTGAATGCTGCATATGTAAGTGACACAGATCTATAAACATAACAGATCATCCCTGCCCTCATGGAACTTACATCTTAACATTTTAGCATGGAGGAAAGGATGGTGTCTGTTTTAAGAAATAGAACCTTGCCAGAAGTCCTTAGTAGGCTTCTACTTATATCTTATAGGCCAAAACTGTGTCACATGACCACCTCTAGCATCAGGGGAAGCTGGGAAATGTGATACTTTAGCGCGTTGCCACTCTGAGCAAAACTGAGCTTCTGCTAGTTAGGAAGACAAGAGAATGGATATTCTCCCAGCGGTCTCTGCAGTACCTCCCCACCCGTCAGTAAGCTCCGCGTGTAGTAGTGCCATGGAGGACAGATACGTATCTTTTCACCTGGTTGGTTCACATAGGGGTATCCCATTAGTCTCACTAGCATATTGCCACCATGATGATTATAATGCCTACTTTGTGAAGTTGTGAGAATTAACTGACGTAATGTGTAAAGCATCTGGCCAGCACCCGGCACATAGTAAATTCTCATGGTGTTAGATGTTGTTATTAGTAGCTCAGTTAATAATTCTTGGTAAATAATAATGTGAATATCTAATGTCACATTTCATTAAATATGTAAAATATGTTCATGTATATTTAAGGTATGCAACATAGGATGTTATAGGATATTTAGAGATTCTGCAAATCAGAGTTAAAGGAACCAAAAATCATTCTCTGCAATTGCTAAAGCAAAGTTGTCTTGTATTTCTATACCAAAATAGTCTTGAAAAATAAATGATAATGCTAAAATATCTCTATATGTGTAATATAATATAGGATTGGATCTCTTGCTCTCTTATGGATTGGGAACAATTTTAGCAAAAAGTGAAGACTGGTTTTCTGAATTGGTTAGGATTTAAATGGAGCACATGTCTACTTCCCAAGACACAAGTATTAGTATATGTTACTAAAAGGGGAAAATAGTCTAGAAAAAATGTCCTAATTGTGCTCCCAGCCCAGCTCCCCACTTCACGTATGTACACTGCTAGACCAGCCCTTGAAGGCACCTGAGTTTTTTATATTTGCCCTAAGAATGTGGAAAAAGTAGATTTGGACTTTTAATCAACTCCCAGATTACTAGGGTGTGAAAAAATCATGGAAGCTTAAAAAACGGTCAATTTCTGATAAATGCCAGTATAGTTTTCCTCTACACAGCGAGGCATAAAACATTTTATGTAGTATGGCTTCAAATGCAAATAGTTTCTTGAAAAATTAAGTTAAACGTGAAGAAGCTACATATTAAATCACTGTTAAATCACTGTTTGCCAATGTTTTGGAAGACATTGAAGTAGAAAAGTTTATAATGTGTGTCTGTATCCAAACAGCCATGCAGAGAGCTGTGCCATATTTATAGTTCTTAACTCATATTTGTTGGCTCTCACACCTGGGTTGATTGCCCATGGGCTTGGATAAAGTAAACTTTTTAGGGTTATTAGTCAGGAATAAAAAACCAAGGAAGAATGTCTAAAAATTATTAATATGTCTGATATGATTTATAATTGACTTTGTGTATATTCATGTTTTGAAACTGTCAATGATGGGGGCCAGTATTTATGAATTTTTTATAAACAAAAATTTTAAATATTAACCTTGATTATTATGATTTTCAAGGCTAATGTTAAAATCATTTTGTTTTCTCTGAGAATTTTATTTTGAAAATTTGATACAAATAAATGTTTCAGGAATTGAAAGCTTGCCAAAATGAAAATATTTGTTTTACCATTATCTAATGTTTTGAAAAATTATGTTCTTATTATATATAATATGTATTATATATTATATAATTGTGTATTATAATTAATGCATAATTTATATATTTTGAAAAAACAATGTTAAGTATTAAAAAGTAAGTGAATAATAAATTATGACATAGTATTCAGTGGGATATTATATTGCTATTTTAATATAATCATGAAGCTCATAAAATATGGAGAATGTTTACTACGCATAGAAGTGGAATAATCTTCCTTGTACTTTGAGTACAGGCAGGCGTACTGAGAGGCTAGAGGCAAGAGTGGGCAGGCTGTTTTAAGGGACTGAAATAGGTACTGAACGGATGGCGGAAGCATAGAGTTCGAGCTGGGGAGAGTGGCAAGAAATGACCCTAGAGAGAGAACCAGGGCATGGTTTATAAAGAGTCTCGTCTGTGCCATCCTAAATATACACTTGCTCTCTTTTCCTAGTATGTTCTTCCCTTGTCTCACATGACTGCTTTGCCTCTTTTTCAGGCTAAGGCTAAACAGTTACCCACCCCTTCATAAAAGGCCTTCGCAGACACGCTCTGTGAACTCCTCACTCTCATCCACACACACACACAGGCGCAAACACACACACACAACGTACACACAGTCACTCTGTTCCACCACCCTGTGTTTCTTTCTTCGCGCATCACAATTGGTCATTATTGGGAATTTCTTAACTTCTTGTCTCCCTACTAGAATGTAAGATGTAAGATCCATGAAGGCAGGGATGGTCTGTTATGTTTATAGATTTATGTCGCTTGCATATGGAGTATTCAGTAAATACTTTCAAATGAGTGAGTCGGAAGTTTGAACTCTCTTTCTAGCACCATTCTTTGCTAACTGTGTGGCCTTGGGCAAATCATTTACCTTTTTGAGTCTATTTTTCTTATTTATGTATTTGGGATACTTACACCTTAGGTTCCTGTCTCATTTTGTATAATGCCAGTGAGGGTGATATTATATCAGTTCAAGATCATTGTACAAAAATATGTATAAGACAAAATCACTCCCTAGTGGTTTCAGAGAAGTGGTATTTTACTTGGATACATTAAGGATACACTAATCAAAAGAGTACACTGCCATTGGTTTTTAATACTCACTTGATTTGGAAAACTGACCTAGGGTAAAAACATTCTAGGTTAATTTGTATTTTAGAGAATTAATTGTGTAGCTTTTGTGATCAATAGCTATTGTGGGTTGAATAGTATCTCCTATAAAGATATGTCCAAGTCCTAATCCCTGGTATCTGTGAGTGGCCACATTTGAAAATAGGGTCTTTATACATGTAATTAAATTAGGGGTCTCGGGTTGAGATTATCCTGGATTTAGGGTGGGCTCTACATCCAGTGGCTGGTGTCCTTATATAATAAAAGAAGGAAGAAGAGAGATTGATATCGAGAGACACAGGATAAAGCTATGTGACAGTGGAGACAGAGACTGAAGTTATGCTGCCACAAGCCAGGGGGGATGCCAGAAGCCACCAGAAGCCAGGAAGAGGCAAGGAAGGGTCTCCCCCAGAGCCCTCAGAGGGAGTGTGGTTGTGCTGACACCTTGATTTTGAACTTCTGGCCTCCAGAACTGTGAGAGAATGGATTTCTGTTGTTTTAAGCTACTAAATTTCTGGTGATTTGTTATGTCGGCTCTGGGAAACTAATACAGTATCCCAGATATAGTGGGTTTAGTGAAAAATGAAAGTTTGGGCAATGGTTTCCGTTTTGGCGCTTCAGCTATCTGTTTGATGGACCCACTCACTCTCAACTGAGAGTAAAAGGAGATAGTCACACTTACAAGAATTCCTTCAATAAAAAAGTAAAATAAAATGCTTAGGGGATTAGGAAGGGGAAAGAAATTTTTTACATTAGAATTGTCAATGAATTATGACGATGCTATAAAGTAAAATGAAGAATAACATGTAAACAGGAAAGATAGGACTTTTTTATTGCTTTTTGCTAAAGGTATAATACTACATCTTGGTATGATTCCCACCTGAGGGCTTGGTGGCTCTGTGTCTGCTATCCGCTCTACAGAGATTATCTGAGTGGCCCACAGCCACATAGTTCTTAGGTGGTAGAGTCAGGATTAGAACTCAGGACTCTAGCTGCAAAAGCTTTCCTGTTTTCACTGCACAGGGCTGCCTGAAGTATAATCATGATGAAAGCTCATGGCTCACCAAGGGTTGTACACCAGGCACTGAGGCCTTGGTGTCAGGAGTGAGGCCACCCTCCCCTTCAGGGATGCCTGGTGGTCAAGACATCAGGTCACAGATGAGGGACAGAGTGAGGGCTGGTCCTCACTGCCCACATTTCCCATCGTGGGGCTCAGGAGGGATGTTAAATGAAAGCAGCTGTTTTATAACATGGTCTGTAATCCATGATGTATAACGCCTGAGTAGCTGTTCAAACTTTAAATTTCAACAGGGTTCATGTGGCACATTTTGATATTGGAACTTCCAGAGAACATTTGTAAAAGTTAGTTTATATTTAATACTTAGTCTTGGAATCCATCAAGACGAAGGGTTCTTAGACTTTTAAATGGGAAGAAATGAGCAAAATGTGAGCTTCTATAAATTGAGTCATCCTTTATATGTAGAAGGGATTGGAGAGAACCTAATTCCCTTTTGTAATGTGCTTACTTTGTAAGGAAAAGTTTAGAAAGTTAATGAAAAGATTCAAAATTGCTTTAGAATTATTCAAAGTTTATTAGAGTGTATTAAGTTTTCAGCTAATCAAGAATAAATTTTACTTTATGGAATACATTAAGATAGGCTGTTGTGTGATTTCTAAATGAATTAAAAATATCTTTCAGTGCCTACAGTGTTTTCTAAGGAGGTAGCTTTATAGGAACCTGTTTCCAGGGACTCATACATTTTTGTCCCTATGTTATCGTTTTGGGTGAAAAACATCAAGTCATGGTATGAAAGTTATACTTGTTTTTTTCATAGTTTGATGAAACTGTTTTCCACAACTTATTTAGTTGACTATGAAGGAAAATCTTTTTTTTGTTGTTGTTTTGCAATTTAAAAAATGTAAGTTAAGCTTCAGTTACCTTTCTAAAGTGCTTGTTAGTGAGAGGTGCTTAGTTATACAATGTTGAGGGTAATTTAGATGTATACAGAGTGGTTGGATATAAATTTTTCTCAAATTGCCTTGAACTTTTAATGGATAAAATGGACAAACTTTGCCCGAGGGAAAACATAACCATTTCAAGTTTTATTACTCATAAGTACTAGCATATGAATTTTTAGTCTCTGTTTACATATGTAATTTTTTTATGTGCTGCTTTATATTTATATGATGTATCATGAAATATTGCATATGATATGTTCAGTACAACTTTGGCATTGGGATTGTTCCAGAGAGCTGAGAATTTGCTTAAAATTCAAGACTGTTTTGTTTTAGGCATTTGGAATAGAAATCTGTGTAAAATAAATTGCCTGTTTTTCTATCTTCTTAAATAGATTGTACTGACCGAAACCTTTCCTTGATGAATGATCAAACTATGGTTTATTTTAAGCTCCCTAGGAACTTAGTTGCTTTTGTAAGCATAGTAGAATGCCTTGTCCCTAGAATAACTACCACCTTTATCTACTTGTAAGTGCACTGAGGGCAGGAGTTACATTTTTTAAATCCCGGCACATCTAGCACAACACATGGTCAATCATTTTACTTGAATGAATGAAACTATTATGACAAAATACAACGCCCTTAGGGTCAACTGATACATGTAGTGTCCTTTGCCATCATAATAAATAACCTCAGAGTGCTGTTGCTGCTTCCTGCTTGGGGGCTAATATCTTGTCTGGCTTGCATAGCTCAACCTAAATACCTCCTTCCTCTGTCATGAATTTCGAATATTTAATTGAATACGGTTTGGTCTTATGTACAGTGAAAGCAAATAAGCTCTAATCGAGAGCCTGACTCTGTGAGTGCATGAGCACTTTTAGCACATAGATTTGGTATTGTCTGTTTGAGTCACGGAGGTCTGCTTTTACTTAATTCTTCTGCCTTTTGCTTTAGTCCTTTTCTCTTGAGAAGTGGATCTGTGAAGGTGTGGATAATCTTTGTGGCCCAGTTGTAGCTCCATGACACCTTGTTGCCATGTTCCCCCACCTGGTTGGGTCCTTTAACTGATGCCAGGTTTCTAAAACTTACAGGGTGAGGGTTCACCTGGGTGGCTTATCTCATTGCTGCTCCAAATACACACGCCTCCCAGAGGATTTAGGGGTACAGCCCCAAACCACCAGCCACAAGAGTAAAGTTTCTTTGAAGTCATTTACTTTATCTTAAAAAAATGAATGCCAATTTAGTTAGTATCTATACATAGTACATTCATATTTACTTTAATGTAAAACAATATTTGAAGTAACTAGTAGAAAAACATTCTCTCTACACATATACACACACGCATGTGTATTTAAGTGCATATCCTGTTTTTATTCTAGGGTTCCTCCTGCCCACCCCCCACCGGTTACTTACCACTTTCAAAGCTTTGAGGATGAGAGTATTATTTCCAACCCACCAAATCCTGCACTCTCTATTTTCCTCTTACATTCTGCTTGCAAACTGAACAATTCCTTCCTTAGCTCATTTTCTCCCCCCCACCCATGCTTTTATCATAGGCAAAACCAAATGATATTTTCAGCATTCTGCCTAGAAATCATCTTAGCCAGATCTATAAGCTCATTAGGTGCATTTTCTGTCTTCCAGGTTCTCCCAGGTAAAAATGTCAGTTATGTCACCACCACAAGCTACTGTTTGCCCCGTCTTCAATCATCTCTTTATTACTTTCCCCATTTCTGTGCACCACTCGGTCCCAAAACTGATGCCACATGGATGAGTTTTTATTAGGGTAGCTCTCTACTTTCTGGTACCAATTTCTATATTGATTTTCTATTTCTGCTTAATGAACCTGTCCAAACTTAGTGTGGCTCAGGCAGCAGCTAGTTATTTGCTCACGATCCTGCACTTTTGAGTGGGCTTAACTGAGCCCACTCAGGCAGCTCTAGTCACCCAGTGACTTAACTGGAGCTGGAGAGTTTATGGTGGCCTCATTCATGGGCTGGGGTTCCTGGTGCTGGGCACTCGCTAGGCAGACCCTCCTCTCTCTCTGGTCTTTTGTTATTTAGTAACCTAGGGCGGGCTTGTGTATGGCTGCAGGAGGAGTGTTCAAAGAGGGGGAAGGCGAAAGCTGCGAGGCCCCTTGAGAGGCAGGTCTCTGGACTCACACTGTACCACTTCCGCTGTGTTTATGTGGGCAGAAGAAGTCACAGGCCAGCCCAGACTGAAGGGGTGGGGAAATCCACCTCTTTATGGAAAGAGCTGAAAAATACTACGGCCAAGTTTCTTATAACTACCACTCCTCTATTTCATACTGTCAGAGTGTTCCAGTGGAGAAGTTGAATTATTCAACATTGTTAATTTTTCTAACGCAGAGATTCCAAACTGACTGCTGGGGTCTCAGTGTGATCATTGGCAAGTTTTAAAAAAAATTAACCCAACATTTCAAAATCAAGGGGTTTTACATTAAACTGAATTCTGATTTCTGTCTTCTCTGTAACAAAATGGAAGCCCTGGTAATACCAGGCTTGCATTCCCGTGTCCCCAAGGAACTGGAGCCAAGTTGACTGCCTGGTGGGGCGAGTCTTCTTCTCCAGGTTGTCACTGTCCCCACCACTGTTCGTTCACTCCTGCGAATTGTCCACCTGGTTCCCCAGGCATCTGAGCCTGTGGTAGCTCCTCTTGAGCCAGGGCCATGCATGAGAACCACCTGTGAAGCCTTTAAAACCACACAATTCAGGGCTTCTACCCCACGACCTTTGGAATTAGATTGACTGGCAAGCGGAGCCGGGGTATATGAATTTTCATAAAGCTTCACAAATGCTTCTAATGTGCACTCATCATTAAGGACCACTGATTTAAGATTAATGTTCTCACAGTTTAGTATGAATAAGTGAGAAATGACTGCACTTTGAATTTACTTCTCTACTAAAAAATGTCATGTGATTTCACATTTATTTCATCCCCCTTCCTAATTTCTCTGTGAGTAAAGTATGTGATGAAACTAAGATAGGGAAATTAATTTGCGAATTGTTGGGAAATCTCATTTTGTCTCCTGAAACTCTGCCTTCTCCATATTTCAAAAAAACAAAAACAAAACTTCAGCATTTATTACAGCTTGAGGGATCTTCCGCTTATAGGAAACTCACATAGAAACAATAAATTTTAGTAATGATCCTTTTACTAGCACCAGAATCTCTACCTGTTGAAAGATGTATTTGTAAAGATGGCAGGGAATTGTGAGCATTAGCAGCTGCTGACTACTTATGGAAAGTACTATGGAAATAGTACCATTTACCTTGAAATTGAGAGAAAGTGTGAAATTGCTTTAAAGGGACCGGGAAACACAGAATGTATCTTCACAGAATGTACATGCCTTAGGAAGCAGCTTCTATGACAATATTTTATTTTACTAAAATATTTTATTTACAATGATCAGAATTATATATTTTTTAAATATGCTCAACTCTAATTTGAGATTCTTTCCAAAGAACCACGTTTTAAGATCACTTTGTTTTCCGTGACCTGCCTTCTTAAGTTGGGTAGGCCAGTCTTCCCTATCTGTGCAGTGCGTGATCACAGGGCAGTGGGCAAGGGCTGAGCTTGGTCCTGGGGATACCAGCAGAACACGCCTACCCTCACTGAGCGCAGTGGGAGAAAGGTACGGTGGGAAAAGTCGCAGTGCACTGCAGATGCCCTAAGAGAGCTGCTCTGGAAGTCAGTGGGGAAAAGCAATTTAAATCTTGCTCATACCAAACAATTCAGTGAAGTCTGAACCTTAAAAGACAGGTAGGCACATTATTATGTTTCCTGTTTCATATTTTAAGGTATTCATACAATATCTGAATTGATATGTGACCTGAAAAGAATCATGAAATAGTTTCTTTAAAATTTCTACCCAAGGTTTCTCTCTTCTAATTCAAATTTCTCTGTAAATATTTGGTAAATGTATCTTACTTGTCAGATATTTTTTTTTTTTTTGAGACAGAGTCCTGCTCTATCACCCCAACTAGAGTGCAGTGGCACTATCATAGCTCACAGTAACCTCAAACTCCTGGGCTCAGGTGATCCTCCTGCCTCAGCCTCTTGAGTACCTGGGACTACAGGCGTGTGCCACCACGCCTGGATAATTTTTCTATTTTTTGTAGGGATCGTGTCTTGCTCTTGCTCAAGTTGCTCTTGAACTCCTGGCCTCAAGCAATCCTCCCTCCTCGGCCTCCCAAAGTGCTGGGATTACAGGCGCAAGCCACTGCTTCCGGCCCAGATCTTAGGTATATTTTGGAAACTGTACACATTCAATATATTTGGCTGACTACGTTCTTTTTAGGCCTTTGAAATATTGCCCCAAATTTCAGATGTAGTACTCTTTGTTTAAACCAAGCAACTGGTAAGTTATTAATTTTGTATATGGAAAATTATTCACCATTGTGAATAGTAAATTTATTTTCCCAAAGGCTTTTTTTAATTATTCAATTTATTGTAATGATTTATTATATAGAAAAATTCTCACGAAGTCTGTAGTTAAGGACATTTGACCTTTTATTTAAGTACTGTATCTATTACTTTTTAGTATGTGGTTTGTCAACATCCTGCTGAATTTGGATCAGGGCCATGGAATTCTCTCATTTCTTTGGGGAGCAGAAGTCTCTGTTTTACTTGCACGAACTATTCAGTGATGGACAAGGTTAAACCAAATATTATCAAGGCCAAAGACAGTATTTGGAGGAATTATTCAATATGCTATTAAAAGATTTTCTAAAATTAAGAAAACCTTGATTTTTTTTCTTACATTATTGTAGCTCACTTTAAATATGTAACACCACTTGTGCATCAAAATAAGAAATAGAACAGAAAACCATTTGCGTTATTTCATGCATTGTTACATGTCGTGGTTTTGTGAAATAGATTTTCTAAGCCTTGGGATCTAATAAGGGGCTGAGACCTTGTTTGGTTTATAAATATGCGTGGGATATTATTTAGGTCTTCAGAAATAAAAGCAGAGAATCATTTCCTTATGTTATCAATTCCTCTATGGGAAAGCATATTAAAATGTAGAAAATATAATAGTATGTAATTTAGCAACATAATATACAATGTGGGTTGAGAGACAATTACAGTGTTTTATTTCCCTATATTTTCCATTTTAACTGAATGCGTTTTAGCAACAATTGGTTTCTAGCTGTAACATTATTTTAGCTGTTTCATAAAGCTTTATAGCAAATTACTGTGGTGTACCAGATAAAGTAAATTCCTGACTTCACTCTTAAAAGTCATATTATGAGCCGGTATAATTTTTTACTTTTATAGGTAAGTGTATATTTTACAACAGTTTTTTTGTGCTGTCAAAATCTTAGTTCAGGATTGCTGTCCCTAATATTATGTTAGTGGTTTACTCTGTATTTAAGATTAAGTGTTCATTTTATGCAGCGAATCAACCATCTTATGCCTATTTGGATCATAGTAAGCTGATATATACAGTGCTGAATTCTGGGATCACACACATCACCAAGTAAACAGCAGCTACTTGAATGGGACCTTGTTGTGTTTTTCATTGACACAGTGCCTGTAGTGTACTGCCTCCCTAGGCAATCCTGCCTTGCCCTCTTTTCAGGTGATTCTGGCGCTACTCTTTGGCCTTTGTGAATATCCTTCCTGCTGTCCCTCTCCCAAAACATTTGAATTCTTACTACAGTCTGACACTTCCTACCTAACCCTAAATCCCATTTGGGCATGCTTTCACCTAAGAACATTAGAATTCCACCCCAAGATATTTTTTCATACAGAAATGACTGGACAACGATAAACATTCATGCATTTATCTTTCAGATTTAATTGTCAACATTTTGCATATTTACTGCAGACTCTTTTTTTTAAGGAATGTATTATATACATGCAATGCTCCTGGTCACATTCCCTCCCCTCCTTGTCCAGATGTCACCACTCTCCTGGTGTGTCCCTTTCCAGTCTGTGCTTTATCTTTTTACAATGTTCCTATTTATCCACAAACAGTATTAACTATTACATGTTCTTAAATTTGTATACGTAAAAGGTAATTATTTTAAAAATTAAGGCATGATGTGACAGGTGAAATTTTTCCAATCTGATGTTTTTTACTATTTAAATTTCATAATTAATGTTTCCCTTTCTTCCTTTAGTATTTTTGTCCTTAATGGTTCTGTTATAGTAACCAAAAGAATGCATTTTGTAAATTTAAATGGAATAATGCACATGTAAGACTTGATGATCTCAGTGTAATCACCTGTGGAATGCATAGAAGTCATGAGATATATTTCTATCAGTCCAAAAGTAACTTTTCAGCACTATTTAGTTTTTAAATTCTCCTCTATACAGATTCTGTTATTAAAACTAAACTGGCACCTTCTCTAAATGGGGGCTTTTCCCTGCAAATAGGAAGAGAAGAAAGCACCATCACACTCCAGAAAGTAATACTACTTTAGGAGTAGATAAGTGAGGAAAGAACAAAACAAAGAACAGGATGACTTTCAGAACTATAAAACTTAGTATTTTTAAAGTACTATATACTGAAAAGGGGAGAGATAGGTAAATTTACCAAATTACTCTCCTGAAAATAGTGCATTTACTTTTTGAACTCTTATCTAGAGAATTCTGCAGCTGAACACCTTTTTTCTGTGTCCTATAGAATCACGGCAAAGCACCTGCCCTCTTTTTCTGCAAGGTCTGACCAGAGACCTCAGTGCTGTTAATTGCAAGTTGGATTGTTTCAAAAAACCGGGGAGTGTGGCTGAGAGAGGCTTTCCTTTACTCTTAGGAAGAGCCGTGTGTAAAGGAAAGTGGAAATCTGAGATGAAGGATAACCCTCTAAATTGGACATTGAGTCAATTGACTTATAACATACATCTTTAAAAACTGACTTGTAGCATAACTAAGTTCTGATCTGTTAGTCAGGCAGAGCTTCCTGTTGTAAGCCAGCATGCCGTAAGGTGTCCTGCAAAAGCCATGTGTACGAATGCATGTGTTTCTTTCCAGCGGGCTTGCTATGGGTATATGCCACCATGTCCCCTGTGTGAGGTTGGCTGACGGGCTAAGGAGCCAGGGAAACTCCACTTTCTCATCTGGGGCTCCTGTAAGCCCTGTGACTAAAGAGTACTTTTCAGTTGTCAGCCACTCACCCCTACTGGTTCTTCTCACTTATTACCCATTTTATTAGCATCTGGGCAAATGATAAGCAATTTTAAGAAATAGGTTGGTTAATAGTCTCCTCAACTTATACCTAGGCATTTTTTAAAAATTTTCTGTCTGGTTTTATATGTTTGAATTGGTGTTAATGGATGATACACTTTTATATGATGTTGTGATATAAATACACTTTTCGAAGAGTAAAAAGTGTGTAATTTAAAATTTAGAAGAATGACTGAGGCTGATGCATTCTCTTATACAGGTTGAGCATCCCTAATCTGAAAATCTGAGATCTGAAATGCTTCAAAATGCAAAACTTTTGAGTGCTGACATGGTGCTCAAAGGAAATGCTCCTTGGAGCATTTTTTAAATTTCAGAATATTATAGGGGTACAAACATTTTGGTAACATATAATGCCTTTGCCTCACCCACACCAGGGCTAGAAGCGTGCTTCTCCCTCATACAGTGAGCTTGGTCTCCATTAGTTGTGAGTTTACCCCCTACCTGACCAGCACCCAATGAATATTACTACCATGTGAGCACCTTAGTGTTGATCAGTTAGTACCAATTTGATGGCGAGTACATGTGGTGCTTATTTTTTCGTTCTTGTGATGACTCACTTTGAAAGATGGGCTCTAGCTCTATCCAGGGTAAGGTAAGAGGTGCTAGATCACCCTTGTTTTTTGTAGTTGAGTAGTATTCCATGGTATACATGCACCACATTTTATAGATCCACTCATGTATTGGTGGGCACTTGGGTTGCTTCCACATCTTCGCAATTGTGAATTGTTCTACCATAAACATTCTAGTGCAGATGTCTTTATTATAGAATGTCTTTTTTTCCTTTGGGTAGATGCCTAGAAGTGGGATTGTGGGATCAAATGGTATCTCTATTTTTAGCTCTTTGAGGTATCTCCAAATTACTTTCCACAAGGGGTTGTACTAGTTTACAGTTCCACCAGCAGTGTGAGAATGTTTCTGTCTCCCCTCATCCACAGCAGCATTTGTTGTTTTGGGACTTTATGATAAAGGCCATTCTCACTGGAGTTAAGTGATATCTCATTGTGGTTTTGATTTGCATTTCCCTAATGATTAAAGATGTTGAGCACTTTTTTATATGTTTGCTTGCTATTATGCTGTCTTCTTTTGAAAAGTGTCTGTTTATGTCCTTTGCCCATTTATTGATGGGGTTGTTTTTTTTCTTGTTGATTTTCTTAAGTTCTGTATAGATTTCTTAAGCAAATATTTTCTCCCATTCTATAGGTTGTCTATTCGCTCAAATGATAGTTTCCTTGTCTGTGCAGAAGCTTTTTAATTTGACCATTTATTTATTTTTGTTGCTGCTGTGATTGCTTTGGGGTTCTTCTTCATAAATTCTTTGCCTAGGCCAATGTCTATAAGAGCTTTTTCCTTGGAGCATTTTGGATTTTGGGTTTTTCAGGTTTTGGATGTTCACCCAGTAAATACAATGCAAATATTCCAAAATCCAGAAAAATCTGAAATCCAAAACATTTCCGGTCCCAAGCATAAGGATTAGGGATGCTCTGCCTGCACTTTAGTTTTTCCTAACATGCTGGGCTTTTCTTTACTTGCCTAATATTCAGAGAAAAAAATAAACTACCATAGCATATAAATTATTTTCTGAAACTGTTTTCTCATTTTATTCAAATTTCCAAATAAGACCAGAATATAAAGGAATGTTTCTGGCAGAGACAGCAATTCAGAATTCTTGGGTAGTCTCAGGAATGACTCTGGACATAGAGAATGACTTATCAGAAATGCAGTGTAGATGGCAGGATTTTCAGTGAAGTGTTTATATTCTGCCTACTTTTCTGGCCACAAAATATTTGATGGTGAATGGGCAGCAGGTTGTCTAGATGTTCTTTATACCACCTGTAAAATACTGCCTGTTCTGAATTTCGGAATTCAGACATTGAGAATCAGCTGTTTATAATAAGAACAACATGCCCCCTTCATATGGCGGTGTGGTCGTCACTCTTAAATTCTTAGGGATTACCACAGTACTGACACAATAAATCTCATCTTTTCTCAAGATACAACCATTTTTAGCGCTTTATGCATTGATGATTGTTTTTACAGTGGGACATACCGTCCCCTACAGAGGCCAGCGCCCCTGCCTCAGCACTTTTGTCACATTCCTTTAAGTAAGTTAGCATCAGTCAGCAGTTGGTCTAAACATGTGACTGTACAAGATTTGAATTACACAGCTGAGATTGTCTTCATCTTGTTGATGGTGACGCTCGTTGACATCTTATCTAGCAGTCGGGAATAATTCCAGCTGTATGTAACAGAAAGCTCAAGTTACAGTGGCTTAATCAAAGAGGGGTCTCTTTTTCTCTAGTTTACGGGAAGCAGCCCAGGGCAGGTAGGTAACTTCAGAACCTCATTGAGTCTGAGGTTCTTTCTGGCTTTTCTGTTCCGCCTTCCTTTGATTGTACAGCTTTCATCCTCATGCTTGCTGCCTCATGGGGGCAAGGTGGCTGCTGCACCTCCAGGATCCGTGAAGAAAATGAAAGACTGTCTCAGTGAAGAGCAAAAAGCCCAAACCAGTCAAAACCTGCTTTAAAGAACTTCCCTACGGGGGTACCTGTGTCCCTGATGACTTCTGGGGGAAGTTGCCCTACATACTTGGATTTTACAGGAAAGAACAAAATTGTACCCCAAGTTCTCCCGCTGGGTTAGGAACCCACAGGTTCCTAACTTAACAGCACAGGGATATGAAGTGACATCTCATCCTTCAATTTGCATTTATCTGATGCCTAACGGAGGATTTCTTTTATCCCAGGGTCACAGAAATATTTCCTAAATGTTTTTTCTACTAACCCATTTTTTTTTCTGTGCACATTTAGGTCTTTAGTTCATTTGGAGAGTTCTGTTGTTTGCATTGTTGGGTAGAGGTCTGCTTCTGTTCTTCTCCGTTGAGGAGCTCATTTTCTCAACACCTTCTACTAAACAACCCACCCTCTGCTGTGGATTGTGGTGCCACTTACATCATCTATTAAAGTATAGGGGTCTGACAAAAATAAAATTAAATTAAAAAATAAAACCTGCTTTAAGCTTTCGGCAGAAAGGAAAAGTTAAATCTGCTTAAAAAGCTTTCCCGGAAGCTCCAACTGGTGACTTCTGTTTATATCTCATTGGCCGGAACTAGGTTTCTTTGCCATCCGGAGCTGGAATGAGGTTGGGATATGTAGTTTCTTAGCTGAGAAGTGCTGCTCTGCACAAAACAGGGGTTGTGTCGCTAATTCAAAAGGAGAGTAGACTAGACTAGGCAGGCAGAAGGCTCCACTACACAGTGCTGTGTATCAGAGACTGCGGTGGCAGAGAGGCCCAGAGGAAGCCTAGGGAAAAGGGTGTGTGTATGTGTGTGTGTGTGTGTGTGTGTGTGTGAAAGAGAGAATTGGATTTTTTAAATCATTGATTTAGGAGCAAGACAAAACCCCATTAGGAACAATAGGGTAAAAAGAAGTTAACATTCTGTAGTCGCTTCTTTTGAAATTGACCACAGGGAGTTCTTGAATTACAGCAATTTGTAGCGTAATAGAAATTCTGCAGACCTGGAGTTAGGCGACTGCTGGGTCTGGCCCCGGATCTGCTAATATCTGAATTTGTTATGCTCAGCAAATGGCTTCATTCTTTTTGGCATGAGGGTTTCCTCCCTCCATCTCTGAAATGAGGGAGTTGAACTAATCGCTGTGATCCTTCCAAGGTAAAAGACTTTTTGATGATCTGAGTTCGTTGTCTGCAATTTACTTAGTTTGACTCCAGATCTCGCTCTCTTTAGACATCACCACATGTGAAGTCGGTTAAGCATAGTATTTGTGGTCATTTTATGAAAAATTACCGTCAGGTTACTTGTTTGCCTTAGTTGTTTGTATGGAAAGCTAAGGTATGCTCTTTTTCAGGAATGTGACCCCTTTGGAACTCGCCTGTGGCTCAGACCTGTGGCCACACAAGGGAGTGGCTCTGTTAGTTTTGGTGTTCAAGTCGGATTTTCTTTTTTGGACTCTAATGTTCAGGGCTGTGGAGGAGAGAAAGGAAGGCCTCAATTTCATGTGAGTGAGGGGAGCTTATTCTCAGGTGTTTATTGGCAGGGTGTTAAAGTAGCTCCTCTCCTGGGGGTTAGGGAGGGTGAGGGATTTAGGGCGGTTTCAGGCTTGCAAACACCAGTAGCACTGTACTGTTTGTGTTTGCATTCCAGTACAGAACTCCCCCAACCCTGGGGCTACCTCATAGCCTTGTCTGCCCCTCCAGCAGACAAGTGACACCGTTGGCACACCCACGTATTTGAAAGAGGCAGATGATTACACCAATGACGATTGCTCTGTCTTTAGGGGCAACACGGGCCAGAAAGTAACTCAAGGAAGCAGCGGTAGCATCATTCAGATGATCCTGAGTAATGATGGGAAGGAATTTGGGGTTTTGGAAAGTGCCCTAGCAATGCTTCGGTCAGCCTTTAAGGTTGCAGAGGGTCCTAAAAGCTGAGAGCAGCACAGGATGTTTGAGGATGCAGGCGGCTTGGGAGGAGGACTGCAGTGGAGGTGTGGAAGGAGGATCCCTGTGCAGAGTCTAGTGAGAGGTGTGCTTGATTTAGGATGGTGAAATAGTGAGTCCGTCTTTGTTTCTCTTTTCTTCTTCTCTCCCTTCCTCTTTCCAGCTGTAATTTAGTATTTTATTATAAGCAAATACATCTTTGTGTTCAGCGGAAGATGGTGGATAGAAATTTTGGCCTCTTAAGGCATTTGCCCTTGAATAAGAAAAAAAAAGATTTCGGATAGAAATCTGAGCAACCTGAGGTTTCTGCATGGAATAGAAGAAGAGTCGCAATGAATAATTAAACAAGTTATAGCTAATAAAATATACAGCGCATTGCTTCAAACTAAAACATTCTAACTCTGCCTCAGGGATGAATGCTTTTCATTATTTTTTAATTGTTGCCAGGGTTGACCTTGAAGGTCTTCTCGGGCAGATAATTTGTTATGGTAAGAATGAGATCACTACGCATTTTAGCACGAGCTACATGATACATGGTTTCCTCCTATTATATAATGACGATGTGATAAGTCTGCTTTCCTGGGAGTTTGTTCATTCATTGGGGTGGTGTCTTATTTCTCCGATCCTGCCTCTAGCCATCCCATTGTTGCTGTCCTGCAGGAGGATCTCCGTAGCTCTGGTACAGATTTCTGAGCTCGTGTCATAAGCATGCTTAAGTGACTGCTCACTCCTGATGGCCTGGAAGCACCCACAGGCGCGATCGTCCATTTAGACAAAACAGACAGGGCAGGATCTAAGACCTGCTTTCTACTCTTAGGAAAATGGCATTCTGGAAGATCTTCCCTACGTAGAATTGTACAGATTTTGTGCTGATGGCCTAGTTTATGTGGCCTTTGTTACTATTCAGTTTTGCTTTGCACTTATTATGGAACCTATGATTGCAGAGTGGTTTACCAATATGCTTACTTACTGATATTTTGATTTTGAAGGGAAACACAGTGAAATGTAATTAAATGTTTTATTAACTTAATTCACATTTTTCCGTTTATATTACATCTTATGAAGGATAGATAATAGAACATTTTGGCTACAGAATGATAAAATAATAGGAAATAACTGTAGTTTTCACTGCCTAGGACAAGAAAAACCTGTTGTATTCAATTGGGGAATTAAAGTTAACAAATATAGTTTTTCGTTTGTTTGGAATGTGTAGTGAATCTTAGACTTGAGTGTGAAGTTCAAAACCACATGGTGTTGATATGCATAATATTAGTGGGTTTTATGTATACAATTTGAGACAAAAATAATTCTTATTCACTTGATTGTATCATATGGTATATTTTAATTTTTCTCAGTAACATCTAGAAAAAAACAAATAATACAATTCTCATGATACTTTCTTCCTTATAAAATCCAATGTGCTTTTTAAATAAACATAAAGATTTTTACTATATATTAGACATAATAAGAATATGAAATTACTACCAAGTATTCACATCTTGATGTGAAAATTTTTGGTTCCTGTTACTATATGGAAAATATTTGTACATTTTTTATATTTTTGGTGATAGAAAAGATGAATTATTATAAATGATAATGTGAATTCTATTTTGACTATTTAAAAAGTAGGTGCCAAGTATAGTCTACATAAAATTTATTGTTTTTCCCTCCCAGAAATTGCCAGTGAATCTTGGTTCTTAAAAACCTGATCATTTTGCTAAGTGTGTAGTTCCTTATTGCTGCCATTCAGTTTTAAAAGGTGCTTATTATTTATAGACCCTGTGAAGTCAAACTGTGTCCTTGGATTATAGTGTTAAAGTTGTAAACTTAGACCCTTTGCACTGGTAGCGTTAGTTTACATTTTGGCATGGCAAATCCCTAGTCAAACAGCTGTTGTTTAACATGTATAAAACTTTATAAAATTGCAGCAAAGCTGTCATGTTTGATTTCATACACAGTACATTCAAAATATAGAAAACCCGTAATTCTTAACCAAGGGTGAAAGTATGAAATCGTTCTAAATGAAACAAAGATCTACTGTATTTCTAGGAAACTACAAACTGGAGCATAAGAAAAATATGACTAAGTTGTCTTGATTTACATAAAGATAACGTACCTTTTAATACAGGAGATTATCTCTTCCTTAATGCTTAATGCTTGGCTTTGCCAGCTCAGAAAGGAAAATGCTAGAAAATCATTCAAAATTGCTGCTTTAATTCCTATTACAGCCACTTTTTATACAATATAATGAAACATGCAGCGTGATGACATTTCATGCTACCCTACATATTATCATATATTAAAATATCAAGTTGTGAATACTTTAGTTTTCCACAAGTTAATTTTGACATTCTTTTGAGTGTTTTTACTTATTGTCCAATTTGTGGGTCTTGTTTATCCTTTGGATAAATTATAATTATTTATAGTTACAAACTGGATTTGGAAATGTTTTCTGCAGTGAAATTGAGGCTTCAGCTGTTTGCATTTCTTGAGGTTATGGGGAACAGTGCAGATCTTTATTTCTTGAAGAGAAGGGGTAGTACCCTTTAGCTGTTTTATGTGCAATCCTACTTTTTAAATCCTATATCCTTCTTTTAATAATGGAGTGACTTCTACTTTACTTTTTTCTCCAAAAGCAGATCTCTTGGTTGACAGTAGGAAGTTGGTAACTTACAAATGTTAATAGGTTATGTTGTAAAAACTCAGTATTAAATTGATTACTGCTATTCATAGCATTTTAAAAAAATAAATGATAAGAATTAAAATACCCAGACTAGCTCATTTAATGTATGTCATGTAAATTATAGATATTAATTTTATGTGCTATAAATGCATAATTATTGCATTAAATACTATATATTTAATACCTTTCATATACTCCTCACTGAGCTACTTGAGGCCTTGTGGTTAGGTGGCTTTGAAGTTGGATAGATCTAGGTTTTGATTTAGGCTTGCATACTGGTTGGTTTTGTGAGCTTGGATAAGCCACTTCTGAGTATTGTCTGTATGCAGTAGGCACAATGTTAGGGTCTTGTTGTGAGGACGAAAAGTAACGTGGGTGTGGAGCAGCTGTTTCATAGTAAGTGCTTGATTAATATTATGTATTTATTAAGTACATGGATTATCTTCTTATTTTTATCCTTAGCACCTAGGTCATGGTATGGCACTGAGGAGGAGATGGAATAAATGTTGAATAAATGAATGAATATATAATAAAACTCATTTAGAGATCCTAGAAGGGCCAGCAACTGCTTTTCTGCCTTCTAACTTGGAGATTGTTCTCTTTGACTTGACTCTTACCTTCATAAAGGCTTACGTGGAAGGGATGTGGCCTTCTACACAGTCGACTAGAAGCCTGGGGGCCGTGCTTGGTTCTTCAGAATCCAAGCTGCTTTTACCTACCTGTGAGTTTAATTGCCCACGCCGTCATATGCGGTAGCTGTTAGGTGGAGGGAATGGCCAGGGACAGGTTTGTATAGAATGTGGAATTTGTCTTGGATCTAGGTAGATGGCAGTGGGGAGGGAAAAGATGGCGCTAGGCAGGGAGACTTGCATGGACAGGTGTGTGGAGGCTGAAAGTGCAGCGTGTATTGGGCACTAGTGGTTAGACCAGGACATCTAAAACACACAGATGACACAAGTGTTGACAGAGCTTATTAAATGGGTTTGGTATTTTCAGCAGAAAAATTGTGGCATTGCTTACTAAGTGATAAAGTGAGCATACCCTGAGTGAGTTACAGAATGATCGAAGTCTGATGACTTAAATGTTGCTAAAAGCAGCACTTTGAACTTTTGATTCCTTATGTTTTAAAACAGAGAAACATTTTGATTGAATTTTCCATGTTTTAAACATGATTCTCCATACTAACTTTGATTTATAGAGTTCTTATATGCCATGAGTGTGGGCAGTAATGTATTTTGTCATATGGGTTAGTATACTTTCTAGCACTTAAGTTAATAATGAAATGTTTCTGAATATAATTTAAGTTAATGTTTCATTTTGGTCTGGCAAGTATAGAAAGGTCACAGAAGTAAGTTTTAAGACAATTTAGAAACTTTAACAAGTAATGGAACTTTCAGTGTTGATTTAGAATCAGTACATTTTTCTAGAGAAATAATAAATGGCTTTTGAACAACTGGGCTGGCTCACTTACCACCATTTGCTACTTTGCTGTAAGATATTGAACTGCTTTTTCCAAGTTTTATTCTTATCCTAATATTCTTTTGATTAACCATTTTTGGTAAAGCAGAACAAAGTGTGTTTATTATAAATATATAAATGTATAAAATTTTATATTAGTGTATATAATTTTTAAAGGTACTTTTTTATCTTCTGATTTATTCACAAAATACTATATGCAAGTCTGTTAGTGAGGTCTAAATATGTAAGAAAAAATTATGTAAGAATTTTAAAAATTCATTATTGGTATAGCACTTTTTAGATGAATGTAAACCATATAGAAAAACTATTATTCTAAAAGTCTATGTGTTGAAAAGATGCTCAGCATCATTGGTCATTAGGGAAATGCAAATCAAGACCACAGTGAGGTACCACTGCATGCCCACTGAAGTGGCTATAATCAAACAGACAATAACAAGTGTTGGTGAGGATGTTGTTAAATCGAACTTTCATACATTGCTGGTGGGAATATAAAATGGGCAGCCACTCTGGATAACAGTCTGGCAGTCCCTCAAAGGCTTAAATATAGAATTACTGTATGGCCCAGCAATTCCAAGAGAAGTGAAAACATGTTCACATGAAAACTTGTACATGAATGTGCATAGCAGCATTATTTTTAAAAGCCAAAATATGGAAACAACCCAAATGTCTATCAGCTGATGACTATATAAACAAAATGTGGTCTATCTATATGGTGGAATATTATTGAGCCATAAAAATGAACATACACATACTACCACACTGATGAACCTTGAGAACATTATGCCACATGAAAGATACCAGATACAAAAGGCCACATACTGTCTGATTCCCTTTATGTGAAGTGTTGCACAACGTCATGTAAAATGATTGCACAACTTTGTGAATATACTAAAAACCACAATGAGTTGCACACTTTAAAAGCATGAATTGTGTGGTATCTGAATTATATGTCAATATAAACAAAAGGAAAATGTCTATGTGCTTTATAATACCACTGCCACTGTATTTACCCAAATTCCTACATTTTAAAGATTCCTAACTTTCCTTTATGCCTTTTTGAATAACATAAGAATCATTTAAATCTATTTTTATGAACTTTTTAATACAATCCTTAATTTTAGTTTTCCGAATTAGGTGAGACTAGAGGATTAGTTGGTATTAAAGTGTATTTGTGGTGAAATATGGACTTAATAAGTGAGCATCTATGAAGAGGAACAAGTGCAGAGGCCAGGTTTAATGTTATCCTGCTTCTTGTTATCAGTAAGCATTGAAAATATATTTCCTAATTATGGCTTGAACCTTTTATTGCATCTCTTCTTTCTCTTTGTCACTGGCATCATTAGAAAATGGAAGTTGCTTATTTAGTAGATAATATGGGAGCATACAATACAATTTTGTTTTTTATTCCAAAATGAGCCTGTTATTTCTCATCAACTCTTGCTTCTGAATAGATGCTTGCTTGTTACAAAGGGATGGTTTCTTAGACCCCTTTGAAAATGCAGCTTAGAGTATCTCCTGCTGCCTTGCTGGTGCTTTTCCATGACCTCGGTTCTCCATGTAGAGGGAGCCTGGCTCACCAACAGTGGGGCTCCGGGCAGGGAGGGTGAGCGTACTATGCACATGGCCTTTGTGCTGTGCAGTTCTGCTCTGCCCCTGTGCACATCATGCTCTGAATCCTCTCCTCTCTTCCTGGTGGTGGTGGGGAGGGAGTTACATCCCTGTCTAGATTCACTGATGAATTCCTAACCGCCTCAATTTGAGCATTTCTGGCTTTAAAAAATTCTTGACTTACATCCCTAAATTGAATTGTTAAAGAAAAATTGTTTTAAAATAATAATATGCATACTGTCAAAGAGATACCCAAGTTTTCTAGAGGGTAAAATTTAGACACATAGTCATGAGATAAATTTTAATTCCCAGTCCTTTTTCATTAGTTGCTTAATTTCTAGTATTGTTTTCCAGCTTTTAATCTTTGTGTACTGTATCATATTGTGTATTCTCTTGTACCTTGCTTTGTTTGCCCTTATTTTTTTGGGGTTTTTTTTTTTTTTTGAGTTTTTTGCAGGCAAAGGTTGATTTAGTGAATTTATTTTCATTGCTGTGTAATATTTTATTATATGAGCACAATTTGTTCCTTTTCATAAAAATTCTTTGTAATCTTTCTTTATTCCAAATCATAGTGCAATGAATACTTTTGTGTGTTTTCTTATACAAAAATAAAACAATTTCTCTGGGATATATTCCTGTAAATGAAATTGACGGGGCGTAGAGTATCTATATCTTCATTGTTCTAGTTGTTGCCAAGTTCTTCCATAATACAATTTAAATCCAGCAGTGTAGGAGTCCTCCTTGCTTCACATGCTTGCCAGTGCTGTTATTAATGAGTTTAATTTTTTTGCCAGTATGATGGGTGTGAATGTTTTCTTATTGTTAACTTTGAATTACTCTTTTCTTTCTTAAGAGCCCCTAGGCAAATAGCTTATAGGGAAATTGAATCTTCCTAGTTCATACTCATTATTATTCCTCTAACCACCTCTCTGGCCCATGTGAAGGATCCAGCCACTTTATACAGAGCGGAACATTCAAGGAGGTCCCTCTAGCTGTCAGTGTGCACTTTCCCGCCTGTATATTTGACATGTCTATCACCCAAGCCTGGGTAACCCCTTGAAGTGGCACTAAGACTTCCATGCCATGCTTGCATGGTCTTTATTTGCGCCACACACCCACCCTTTCCTGCTGTCTCCTGGGCGCTGGGAAGCCCTGCTGCCTGTATCCCAGAAAAGTTCCCTCCTCCGTCGGCCACCATGAGGCGAGAAACAAAATGGTGGAACAGAACAAAAATAAAGTCTCAAGGGTCTGACATTGCCTTGGTGATTCCCCTACTTAGCTACTCAGATTTTCATGATGCCTCTTCCGGGCTGTAAGAGTATGAACTCTTTAACAAAGGTCTGCTGTGCAGCTGTGATAATGACCGCTATTACGATTTAGGACATTGCCTCAAAACCTTTCCTTTTTGCATCATTTCCCAGCTGCTTGTTGCTTTGCTGCTTCTCCCTCATTTGTCTGCTTTTCTCTTTTACATTCTTGCCAGCTGCTGGTGCCACCCTTTCTGTCACTGAGGCAGTTTATGGATAGCATCTATGTTTAAAAAAAATCCTCTGCTGTCCTCCACGTTGGGAAAGAGATTCACAATAGTTGAGATTACTTACTCCGCAGGAAACCTTACCTGTTGCTGGTCAGAACAGCTAAAGCGCTGTCCTCCATGGTACCACAGGCCAGTGCCCTTATACCACGGAGGTGGGGACGCCAGAGTCACCTCTCTGGGAGACCTTTCCTGACTCCTATCCAAGATTTCATATACTTCCCTTCCTGTCTCAAATCACAGCCCCTGATTCCTTCGTTTTTTCCTTAGCAGTAACCACTATAAACTAGTCATAGGCCTTGCGCTTACCTTTCGTCTTCCTTCCTCACTAGAACAAAATGTCAATGAGAATATGAAAAGTTAAATCGGGGATGTGTTGTTTTTTACATCGTTAGTTTAAAAAGTTTGATCCAAGAGAATATGTGACCTCAGACATATGTAAAGAAATTAGAAATGTCATTATACTTAATTTTAATTTCCATTTGATTTGGGCATAGTTTCAAAAGAAGGATCACTTTGAGAGAAAAGAGTTTTTGTTGTTGATTTTAATATGTTGCTCATGAAACTATAACTTTAAGTTTTTACTAGGAATATACTATATTAAAATAGTAATTGCATCTCTAATATAATTTTCCTCATGTTATTCTGCCTAATTGTAATAATGGAGTGTAAGAATACATTTTAAATCTCACCAAGAAATTGTGGTTAGGGGTTTTGTTTCAGGTTTAGCTGTTCGTGAAAGGCTGAATTTACCTATTAGAATATATTGCTAAACATCATGTTTAAGCTTTTGAAATTCTAAAGTTAAAATGAAATTAATAGATAGGTTGCATTTTCGTAAGCAGAATGAGTGGTTATGTAAAGTTTAAGCTAAAAACTCTGTAGAGCAGTAAGCTCTCTCTTGGCCTTTTAGAAGCTCATTTGGCCATATTTTGAAAGTCATTGAGGAGAGCGAGCTGTAAAAAGGAAAGAGTCTATTGCATGTGGGGCTACATTCCTTCTTTCAACAATATTTGAAACACACAAAACCAGCAGCACCACAGTGAGCCCTTTGTTCTTCCTGTTGGGCAAAACACTAGATACTTACTGTAAATATGGCCGACTGCCAAGCTGTGGCGCAGATTCTTTTTTTTAAATACTGTAAACTGGCACAGGCTCAAGAATTACAGTTCTTCCTTTTATTTACTTTCTCCTTCTACACTGAAGAGTTTCATCTATCGTAAGAGAGAAAAACAGTTGTGGGAAGGGAAAAAAAATGCCCAAACAGTCCTTCCACCCCCTCCCCTTCTAACCTTGAGTAGATTTCTGATGAGATAAGCAGAATAACTTTATTTCTCTTAAATTTTAAAAGAATACTGTCCTTTCATGACAAATGAAAAGGCCTTATGTAGAAAATTGTGAACAGAGTTGAATTCAGAATACTCGCTAATGCCATACTGCTTTGAAAATTGGTTCTGTATTGGTGTTTGTCTATTTCTTTCGTTAATTTCAGAGATGTTATCATGGTTTCACTTGTTGTTCTACAATATTTTTGGCTTGAGATTCCATTTTCGGTGTGCCTGCTCTATTTCTGACATTACTAAATCGCTTCCCCCTGTGTCTTGTGTTGGAATTTGTATGGCTGCAACTGAATTGAAAAGAGGTATAGGGAAGGGTGTGGAGTTTTGCCTTTCAACGACAGGGTGTGTCCCTTTTGAAACTTTTTAATTTAAGATAAAGCTTGGAAATTTTGCATTTTGAAAGGATTATTTGCTCTGTTATTAGAATAGAGATGCCAGAAATCAGTAGATACCTTTTTTGATATAAATACCATCTTGTCAAAGTTTTTAAATTTTGTACTTTTATTAATTTTGTACAGAGGACCTTCTTCTAGGGCTAAGTGTAATTAAATGTATATTGTGGTTATTTTTCAAAAAATCAAGCTAAGAGTATATGTATTATCTTTGCTTAACTTCATTGACATTAAAATTAATTCATACAATAGACGCATGTCAACCTATTTACTTTTTCAATTTGTTCATGAATCTGTTTGCTTATAAAAAGGAAATTTCACTAAGATGTAAATATTCATCTTGTTTTGAGCTACAGTTAAAGGTAGAAGAAATTTTATATAATCAGATTTTATGTCAGTCGTTTAGGATCTGTAAAGGGATCTAAGAAAGCATGACAGTTAACAAGAGTTAGGGAGCCTGCTTCTACAAAGATGCTCTGCTAGTTACTGTGATGGATTTTTTATAGCCTAATATATTTTTAATTTTAGTGGTGATTTTCATTGGACTGCTTGAAAATAATTTTAAAATTTGAGCAAAATATATTGGCATCTAAGCATCAATGGGGTTCTTTTGGGCATTGACATATATAGTTGACAATTCTTATTTTCAGTGTTCTTCTAGAAATTTTGTATGTAATTCCACCAGTATACTGGGTAAATTAATTTGGCTGGGAGTTAGGAGGCTAGCTTCTTAGCCTGGCCTTCATTTAATAACAGTATGACCCTTAAGTATATTGAATGGCTGTGGGCCCCGTTTCCTCATCTGTGAAATAATGAGTGGAACTAGATATTCTTAGAAGTTCCTTCCAACATGAAGGGTCTAGACAAAATTCTGTGATTATTTTGCCTTTTTTTAGACTAGAATTTATGAATAATGAGAACAAGATATTCTAATGTAGTGAATATTTAATTTATATTCAAAGACTGTAGGTATAGAATTTTGTAATGTTACATAACTTGAAATTTTTCTTGTATCCTTAGTTCCCACTGATCTTAGAATCCTTTTTCTCTTATGATAGGCTGTTGTCATGTGATGTTATTCATAGAGAGAATGTGAGTGAAAATGGCTCACAGATTAGGGTATTTGGTAATTTTGAAGATGTTCCAGTGCAGATAAAATCTTCTAGGTAAGGGAAACCATTTTCTATCTTGAGAGGCAGCTTCAGAGCACCATATAAGACGTGGGGCCGAGACTCTGTATTTGAATCCTCGTTCTGTAGCTTGAGAGTTCTGATCCCTAGAATAACTCATTAAAATGTTCTATGTTTCCTTGCCCCTACAATGAGGATAATCATGTCTGTTTTACAGATATATCATGAATATTAGCTGAGTTTAAATTAGATTGTGTGTGTGACTACATTTAACTTCAATTTTAACATATAAAAAAATCATCTTTTGGTTCAAGTCAACGAACCTTGTTGGGTATCTAAGGTAGTATGCTTAGTGGAGGGACATGCATACCTGGGAAACAATGTAAAACATGAGATGGAATAGTTAGTTGTAAACCAGGTGAATGAGAATGTAATGTAGATGGAACGATGGATTTCAACTGGTGAGATTGTGCAAGAGTGCTTAAGGTGGACTGGAGCAGGGCTTGAAGAATGGGTAGGATTTTACCAGTGGGAGGAGAAGGGAGGAGGAGCCAAGAGCTCCTTCCAAGCAGGAGGAAGAGTACCATCAGCGTTGGATGCTTTAATATGTCGATGGAACTTGGCTTCCCTCAGAAGGACAGACAAACAGAAGTTATTTCAGGAGGAAATCAAACTATAGCATTGCTTTAAGAAGTGATGTTTAATCCCATTAGAAATTGGTTTTATTTATATAAGTGTTAATTTAATCTAATGTCTTATCAAAGATGTCTACCTTTTTGGAATACTTTCTAAATCATAAAACAAGCATAAATATAATCAGATATTGTTGAAAAAAGTTTTTGAATTTCAGGTAATACGTAATTCCTCTCATAGTAAGAGAGTGTTGCGCTCCTGGTTTTTTAACTAATTAAGATGAAAAAGTTCTTTAAAGGGGTTAAACTATCTGGAACATAGTCAGAATTAGTGGAAGAACCGGCATGATTAATCTTGGTTATTATCCCTTAAAAATATGCTATGACATAATAACTTTTCTTTGGAATTGATCCAGTGAATATGTGAGTTTAAGCATCAATTACTTTGAAGAATAAAGAAGTTATCAGGTTTTTCCTTTTATTTGGCTTCCATTTGGTAACAAGCTATTTTTAATATTTCGTAATACATTTTTAAAAATAAGTTGCTATGAATTACATTGCTTACGGCACATTGTATTTCTGAGTGCCAATAGGATTTTTTTTTTTTTCTCACAATTTGAGTCAATTTTTTTTTAGATACTAAGAAAGCTGCTTTAGTGTTTGGCTTCATCCAAACGTCATTCATTTAGGAATGTTGAGATCACTGGTCACACAACCTCCAAGGATCTGTATAGAATCACTGAGAAGCAGTGGTCAATACCAGGTCATTTGTTTGAAGAAAATTAACTGGGCATATCAGTGTGGGAGAATATAACATTTTAAAAACAAGAGATCACAGTATAATATGTAGAATTCTATTTCTGTCATTGTCGTTAAGTCACTGGGAGGTTTTCAGAAAATCAGACCCTTTTGCTTTGGTTTATCGTTGGAACATTTTTAAAGAAGAGACAGAAGATGGTATTTGATATTGTGTGTGGACAAAGAATAGATATTAATTTAAATACATTATGGTTGAAAGACATGTCTTTATTTGCTAAAAACATCATGCAGATGTATTTCACTTTTAGTTTTAGATACAGTCTACTAAAATTGTGACCACAAGCTTTTTATACATGAACATTATTCATCCCGTGCTATTTTTTTTTTCTGACTAGGAGGCAAACTGTAGTTGGTATATGACATTATAGTAACAGATGTTTGTGAAATGAGTAAATGAAAAGAAATCAAGGGCATAGAAACAATCATTTTCATGTGAAAAATTTGAGAAGTTGTATTTCTCCCCCTTGTCCTTTTATACTGTTTGGGCTCTGTCACTCACTACCGTATGGCTTAAGCAATGACTTTATTTAATGTATCTAATTTTTGTTTCTCCAACTGTAAAATCTCATAGTACCCATCTCTCAGGTTAGTGAGGATTAAGTTAGATCATACTTTCATTTTAACAAAATTTTAAGGAAAATGTACAATATAAATTTGATACTTATTCTTGGTGTTTTTGAATATGTTCCTCCATTTTTGTCCTCTTCTGGTGAATTCAACACTGCATTTAAAGGGATTGCTTATGCACAAAGTTATTAGGTATGAGATTTTTCACTTCCTGTAAGATTTGAATCTGTGGCATACTAGTGTGCCTGAGAGCTTTGTCTGTCTGTGTGTGTTTACAGAATTGTGGAGTCATAAAGTCATCAAACCAAGGGGTCCTTGAGTATTTATCTAGTACTCTCCACAGACAGGTCCAGAGAAATTTTTACCAACTCTCCTTTCTATCATGTGATTATAAAAATTAAAAATAGTGAAAGGAGCTTCACATTTTTAATTCCCTAAATACTTATTAAGATTGATTCTTCTCCTTTATTTTAAAGTAAACCAGACTGTGGGAGTGTCTTCTATTTTTTTCCAGATATCTAAATTTCAGAATTGCCTCCCATTCATCCATTTTAATTTCTTTTGAACTGCATAGTTGGAGAAACTCCTACCAAAACCCCTTGATTTTGACAGCATTCCGTGTAATTTTGCCCTAAACAATACACATCTGTTTCTTGCACATGTAGACATTCTGATACACACGCGTATAGTATTTGAAGAAAAGTGATGTAGAAAGGCTAATTATATGTTTCTTCTAACCATACCAGGTCCATGATTACACCCACAGAAAAAACTTTGGCAAAATAAAATTGAATAGCAACCTTTTCATTGCTTAGTACTTTTTTTTTTTACTGTTGAATTATTTTAATTGGTTTGCAGTGAGGTTGCTCCAAATACTGATCTCTAGGAAAATAAGCTTTCAGTAGACGGAGAAATTGCCTTGTGAACTCTTGTGTTGGGTTTTGTACCTTCCTTAGCCTGTTTGACCAGGTCATCGTTGGGGTTCATGGGGCCCAAGGTACAGATTTCTTCCCATAGGGAGCAGGAGCTCTGCTTTGGTCTGTGGTCAGATTGCATGGCTGGGTGTGGCCAGTTGCCTTGCACCTGTCACTGGCCCTCTGTCCCCATGGGACAAAGCTTACCATCCATCTCCACCACTAGAAAGACACTTCAAAGTGCATGCCTTCCTGTGGATGGGCTGGCTGCATCATCACGGGATACAAGAAAGTGGGCTGTCTGGTTTAGAATGTCTAAATCATTCTAAAGCAATGATTTAGAAAGTCATTGCTTCTGAAAAGGTGGTGCTTGGTTCGAAACCCTCACCCCCATCAGTTGTGCCCAATTCTGCTTGGTATATAGAGAGACTGTGACAGCCAGCATAGCTACTCATGGGCACAGTGGCAAGTCTTGTGTCAGTCTCTGTTCACTTCCACTGCCTTTCCTTCTACAAACTATTGTGTTTGTTTTGTCTTGTTCTCCTATTAAGATCCTGCCAAGGGGCTAGGGTACATAGGTGTCTCTAGATAAAGATTGATTTGGTGCCTTCGGAGTGTAAGCTGGGTGTGGGGACTCATGTCTGTAATCCTAGCACTTTGGGAGGCTGAGGTGGGAGGATCACTTGAGGCCAGGAGTTCAAAATCAGCCTGGGCAATATAGACCCCATCTCTACAAAACGTGCAGAGCATGGTGGTTCATCCCTAAAGTTCCAGCTACTGGGGAGGCTAAGGCAGGAGGATCGCTTGAGCTCAGGAGTTTGAGGTTGCAGTGAGCTGTAATTGTGCTTTAAAATGAAGAGAAACCATGAAGGATTTAAGAGAAATGGCAAGCTTGATGTTTATACCAAAGTGCTGAAGAAGTATTTAAATTTCAGTTTTCAGATCTCTTATCAGTTAAGTGTTATCAGTTGATTTTTTAAGTCCACCTCTAATTTTTCTTGCTTCAAAATGAAGTGTATGTTTCTGATAATGCTACCATTTGGGGCATTTATTTGCATGGACAAATGCTATCATCATAAAATGTGTAGGGGAAGTATAAATTAAACACATTGAAAGGCGATTTATATATGTCAGTGTGAAATTGTGTTCTAATTTCTTTTTAGTTCATGTTATGGATACTTTAAGAAACAAATCTTCTAAAGTGCTCTTCATTTTATCAATTTATAGCAAACATTTTAAAACCATATAAAATCATGAATGCAGTGCCATGTATGAAATCATGGTTCAGATACTTGCCCTTGTAATGCATCCTGGATTATTTTTGCATAAACCAGATTAAGGGAAACAATTTTTTCCTCTGCTCACAGGTAATTGCCATTCCTGACCAGCCCCAGGAATTGTAAAGCGCAGACTATATTTTACAAAATGTAGTTAATGGCAACAAAAGGATGGAAGAGGGGAGGTGGAAAGGAGCTGAAGCTGTCAAGCTCAGCAAAGGCTAAGAAGGAAAAGCTAGTCAGGACCAGGGGAAATATGCCCAGTGCAGTGTAGGTAAGTTCTGTCTCCACATGGCTGTGTCTTTTGGGAAGTCACCCTAGACAGAGCAGGAGATTGAGATAAACTCCTTTGTAGAGTCTCTCCATGGATATCTTCTAAATATTTATTTGTGTCTTCTATATTGTCCTACCTTTTCTTCTGCTTACTCTCTCCAGTGCCAATTTACATGTAAGTGCAGTGGTCAGATACTGCTTCCTTTCTCACCCACATTTGAGATTCGGTGATCCATTATATACTGATATAATGTGCAGGACTCCTCTTGTGTGTCGTGTCACTAGGACCAGGGAAGGACTAAAATACATGACCATGTATGTGAAAGTGCCTTGTTAATTTTGTTAATAAGAAAAATATATCACTATCTGTTATTTAGTATTGCTAATAATGATAATGTGTTAATGATAACAATTGCAGAGGCAGGGTAGGGGAAGCTAAAAACTGGCCCTGACATTTAAAGCAGTGCTGCACAGCTCAGGGTTCTATTCCCTTCCCTTGATTCTCTTCCTTGAAGAGGTAGTAATTCAGTCGGACACACTTTCTTAATAGTGAAGCACGTTCCAACCCAAGAGCCGAGTAACTGTTGTTATTAACTGTTGTCCCTCAGTAAGGGACTTGAAGCTGAAACCAGAGAGTGTAAATGCTCAGAGGTGAGAGACCCAGCAAAGTCCTCACTGGGGTTTGTGGGGCTGTGGGGTCTCAGGGAGGGTCAGGGCGTGGGGGGGGAGGGTAGAAGAGGTAACTGTCACTGTGTGGTGAGAAGTCAGTCCACCAGCCTGGCAAGGGCATCAAGAGAGTGCTGGACCTGAGAGATGCTTGGGAGGACTCAGGGAGACTTGGCGATTGGCGGATGGTGGGGCTTGAGGGAGGGAAAGTGTTTAAGATGATTTCTGGGGACCAGGTTTGGGCATCTGGGTAGATGGTGGAGGAAATACAGCAGGAGGGCAGGTTGACTATTGCTTTGGTGCATCTCTGAGGTGGAAGGATACCAGGCAATTTGCAGAATTTCCTTTTTTATTTTTTTTAGAGTGTCCCCCAGGCTGGAGTGCAGTGGCACGATCACAGCTCACTGAAGCCTCAGACTCCTGGAACTATTAGGCATGCACCATTGGGCCTGGGTTTTTTTTTTTTTTTTTTTT
>CAUYRT010050558.1:0-22678 GCA_963574885.1 Lepilemur ruficaudatus | reverse complement strand
TTTTCACATCTTGGCTATTGTGAATAGTGCTGCAATGCACATAAGAATACCAATATCACTTTGAGATCCTGATTTCAATTCTTTTGGGTAAATACCCAGAAGTGAGGCCCAGCACAGTGGTTCACGCCTATAATCCTAGCAGTCTGGGAGGCCAAGGCGGGCGGATCGTTTGAGTTCAGGAGTTAGAGACCAGCCTGAGCAAGGGCGAGACCCCGTCTCTATTACAAATAGAAAGAAATTAATTGGCCAACTAAAATATATAGAAAAAATTAGCCGGGCATGGTGGCGCACGCCTGTAGTCCCAGCTACTCGGGAGGCTGAGGCAGAAGGATTGCTTGAGCCCAGGAGTTTGAGGTTGCTGTGAGCTAGGCTGATGCCACAGTACTCTAGCTTGGGCAACAGGGTGAGACTCTGTCTAAAAAAAAAAAAAAAAAAAAAACCAGAAGTGATAGTGCTAGATCCTATGGTAGTTCTATTTTTAATTTTTTGAGGAACTTTGTTACAGTTTCCCATAACAACTGCACCATTTTGCATTCCTACCAACAATGTACAAGGGTTTGATTTTCCTCCACATTCTCACCAACACTTGACAATTTTTGTTTTTTTGATAATAGCCATCCTGACAGGTGTGGGGTAGTATGTCATTGTGGTTTGGATTTACATTTCTCTGATAATTAGTGATGTTCAGCATTTTTTTTTTCATATATATGTTGGTCATTTGTATGTTTTCTTTAGAGAAGTACTATTGAAGTCCTTAGCCTATTTATTAATTGAGTTATTGAGTGTTTTTACTATTGAGTTGTAGGAGTTTCTTATCTTGAAGTCCTACCTCACAGGGTGAATATTCCTCACACCCATCCCCTCCTCTCCATTCCCACTTCTGCTCCTTTTGTCCAGTGGGGCTCATTATCTACCTCTCACTGAGGTACTGCATGGTTTTTTTGGGGGGGGGAATATTCCAGAAACAGAGCCTGAGACAAGGATTAGACTACAAATAATTCATTTGAGAGGTGATCTCTAGAAATCGTGGGAGCTGAATCCGGGAGAAAGACAGGGAAGCGAAAGAAGCCAATAAAGGGTGTGCTATTAAGCACTGCAGAACTCCATCCCACTGGGAAACTCTGGATAACAGTACAGAACATGACTCAGAGGCATCCCTAACAACGAGCAAGGAAGCTGGGGTACCTACCCATCAACTCTCTACCCATCATTGCTTGAGGGCTGGTCCCAGGGGCATGAACTCCCCAGCACTTGTGGCCTGCATTGTGTATGGGCTGAGTGTGCCGCCACAGCAGAGCATAGAGGGTCACAGGCCTTCGGTGTGTAGTGGCGCACACGGAGGGCGCGTGGGTGACAGCACCGGTGCATTGCCTCCCTTCTGCCTCTCTCCCCATGCAGAGGCCAGGGATGACTTTCCAAACCTGATCATGACACTCCCCTAGTCAATAAAAATGGTATGTGCATGATTCTAAAGACCAACCTTGCTCATTTCCCCTGATGGAGAAATCTGTCTTGAGTGGTCCTGAACCATCGGACCCTGGGCACCTTTGGCATACCTTCTATAGGGGAGCCAAAGTTTGGATTGGACTTTCAGTAACTACCTGTGAATTAAATGGGTAGATAGCTCTATTCATACATTTATAATGAAAACCCTGTTTATTTACAGAGCAGGTGGGGAGGGGAAGGGACAAACAAGTGGTCGCCTGTGGTTCGGAGTCCCCTGGTGCAGCCCTCCACCTCTCAACAGTTTTGCTGAGTCCTTCCCAGCAGGGCAGAGCCTCACGTGGTGCTTCTGCCACTGCACCAAAGCGACTCGTGGCAACACTTTGTTCTTCTTTATGCAGTCACATTATCTGGAAATCTCAATGTGATTTACAAGCTTATATAACTTCCCAAATGAGTCAGCATGCTCACCAAGAAGGCAGCGTGCTGTAGTGAGAAGAACAGGGCATTTAGTGCCAGATAGAACAAGTTCAATTCCTGCATCTGCCACTTCCTAATGTGTGTCTAGACAAGTTATTCTACCTCCCCCAGCCTGTTTCTGCCTCTAACAAATGGGGATGAGAGTACCTACCAAGGAGGATTATTGTAAGGATAAAAAGAGGTAAAGAACACAGTGTGCTCAGGTTCACTTTTCCCATGCTACGTCCTGATTTCCATACCTAGCAGCAAGTTCACGAACCTTACTGACTTGCAGTGAGTAGAAAGTGCTGATTTATCTTTGTCTGCTTTTAGCACTAGTGAATTTTAGATGAAAGTTCAAATCCCTTTGTTTTGTAAAGGAAAATTGCTTTTGCTGCACTCTGGGCAAAGCAGGCACATCGTGTGTGACATAAATCAGCACCAGAAAGGGCTGTGGTGCTTGACGTAGAGCTGGGTGGACTGCAGTAGCAGCCAAAGACCACTCACTTGCAGACTCGACTTTGGGAGCACACAGAGAGACGGACAGCCAGGAAAGCAAAATGTGCAGGAGAGGATGGGGGATCCAATCCGAATAGCTGCTTACCGCAGTGGGGAGCAGTCAGGAATAGCGTTGCAGAATGCCTTTCTCCAGACAAGGCAGCAGCATATGAATGAGGATGCTGCTGTGCCGCCAGGGCTGGGGATGATTCTGGAAATGTTTTTCCAAAGTGGTTGGAACAAATGCCTGCAAGCTAAAAAAAAAATTCAAATCCCTGGTCAGCAAATAAGCGCTGCTGCCAGTGTTCTTCCCTGCCGGTCACAACGTTATTAGGGCAGGATTACCAGACAAGCTCATTTCCAGGATCTTTATAGCTGGCACAACACATAGTTAGCAGTCAACTGGGGAGCAGCAGAGAGAATATCTGCAATTTAGAGGTGATCAGTGGGCACGTCCATACAGCAAAGAGACAGCTAAAAAGATAAATCAGGAACTGATCTTTGAACTCGGAAACTATAGAACGTTAGAGCTAGAAAGCGTCTTTCTGATCATCTAGCTGTTCAGGTGGTTTTTAAAATGCTACAAAAACACAGCAGGACCTTTTTTAAAATATTAATAAAATCTTATGCAAGCTCTCCCCCTGCAAAACAAGTAAAAGGGGAGCTGCTCTGAGTAGGGCGGGGGAGACGAGGGGCAGCGTGGTTCTGGGGCCCCGGCCTCTGCGCCTCCACCTTAAGTCTCCATCGGTAGCCCAGAGATGTGACCTGGAAATCCTGAGGCCCCACTGATCACAGTTTGGAAATCTCTGGTCTAGTCCATCCCACACATTGTGCAATGAGGAAGCTTAGACACAGAGAGGGGAAGTGACTATTCTAAGGACAACCAGCAGAATTGGGACTAGAGTGTAAACCTCTTGATTTTAAGTTCCTTGCTCTCTCCTAAAAACCATCTCCTCTTTCTTTAAAGATAAAGTTATCTGTGAAATAGCTCATTAAAGTAAATGAGAAAGCCTGAGGCATCTAAGTGTGAACACTGGCTTTGGAAAGGTTCCAATTCTATCTTCTTGTCTTCTGGACCGAAGTGCAGCTTCCTATTACATTTATTTTTAAGCCTTATAGCACGGCAGTCAAAAAATCCAAGGATTTTCTAAATTAATGGTCTCTTAAACCAGGATAAGTCTAACCAGTTGTACTGCTTAGAAAACAGCAACTTAAAACAACTATAACAGCCTTAGTATCTGAAAAAAAAATTTTTTTTAATATATTGGCACAATAAGAAAGGAATCTGAAACACATAGCAGAGAGAGAGGCCAAATCAAAACTCCTGAATGATGGGGCACAAGGCGTTCCAGACTTGTCTCTACCTCCCATTTATGTGAGGTCTTGGACAAGTCACAACCTCTCTGGACCTCAAGTTTTTCAATCTTTAAAATGGTTAAATCAATAAAAGTCAGTATTCAATAGAAACCTAACGCAGAACTTCCCAGGTGAGCAGGGTCAGCCGGCGCTATGCCTATTTCAAATGTAACAGAAGTCTCTGTCTCTAAAGCTGGGGACCTGGCAGTGCGATTACTACAGAAGAGAAAGAAGTGGCAGCATGGAGCCCTGATAAAAGGGGGAGGAGGGCGGAAGCAGACAGAGAGGAAAGCAGAGACTTAGACTCTCCTTTCATGCTTCAGAGGACTGGATTTTGGTCGGCAGCCATCCTGTACATTTATGCAATACCTGTTACCCTGAAGTCCTCTAAATGGCAAGATAAATGACATATGCATTTGAGGAAAAGTCTGTAGGGACATAAACCAAAATGCCAACAATGTTTTTTCTGGGTTATATGATTATGAATGTCCTGAATTCCTTCCTTCCTCCCTCCCTCCTTCCTTCCTTCTTGCCTTTCTGTTTCTGTGTTTCCTAAACTTTGTACCTTACCTATGTATCACTTCTGTTTCCCTTATCAGAAGACAAGCCCCACGAGTGCAGGAATTTTGTTTATTTTGTTCACTGCTTTATTCCCAATGCCTAGAACAGTGTCTGGCATTTAGTAGGCACTCAATACACATTTGTTGAGTGAATGAATAAATATGTAATTAAAATTTCCTAAAAATTGCAGGCAATGCATATCATGTCTTAAGGCAGTCACTTTTGATCTTTTTGGACCACAGCCAACACTAAAAAATTTTTTTTAATTGTGATATCACAGTACATAAATCAACACACACATATGACATATATAACAAAGGCTTCATAAAGTAATACTTGTTGTTGTTACTTGTGATGCACTTTAATATTTTTAATTCTATTCTATTTCATTTTTTGAAATGCTGACCCACTACATTTATTTCAAGACTCGCTAATCAGTTATGATGTGCAGTTTGAAAATTTTTGAAAATCGCTCCTGTCGAAACAGCAGCCATCTCTTAGGTCAGGCAAGGTTGCCTTGTACAGGAGGGTGTGAAGGAGGATTCTATGTCTGTTTGTACCTAATCTTTGAAATAGATCAAGAGCCTGAACTTAGCAAGGGCCAGGTGAACTTATTCATGGTCACTCGGGTTGCCTAGCTTCTCTTCAGAGAGACATCACATCTTAGAACTTTGAATAGAATCATTAAGCCAACTCCGTCACTGTACGTGGAGAAACTGAGGCTCAGGGAGGGAAGCTGGCTTCCCACACAATGTACATGCATGAGCTTAATGTTCCTCGAAACCAATATTCTAGTCAAATATTCTAGTCAAACTTCATGTTCTCCTCTGAACATGAAGTAGAGACAAAGAACACTAGGGCAGGAATCAGAGATCCCAGTTCTGCCACCAACTAACTGTATGACTTGGCCAAACCACTTTGAACTTCAGTTTCCTCATCTGTAAAATGAGGATTTGGCCATGATGCTACTCAAGACCAATGCCAGCCCTAACAATTGATATTCTAAGAGTAGGACAATAATGGCAGCAACTTTTGCGAAACACCTGTTATGTACCGGACACTGAGCTAAGTGTTTTACAAATAATACCTCACTAAACTTCTCAACAACTCCAGGAGGATTGGGTTATTAGCCCCATTTCTCAGAGAGGAAACTGAGGCTCAGAGAGGTTAAATGACTTGCCCAAATCAGCAGGTGGTAGCGCTGGTTTCTCCCTTGGGTCTCTGTGATACCAACCCCTGTATTCTCAACTACAACACACACTGTTTCCTAATGGAGTTGCTGTGGGTTTCCATTTCAAACGCCTGATCCATTTGGTCTTCCTTTAAGCTAGGAATGTTCAATTATTAATATGAATAGTAGTATGTGGCAGCAAATGATAAAAGGATACCAAGAAGGCGTATGTAAGGGAAAGGGAAGTAACACTATTTTATGCAATAGCCCAGGCATTTTAGCATTTTATTTATGGTATTCAGTTTTATCCTTGCAACAACCTTCAAACTGGGGGGATTCCATTTTATAGATCTCTATGCAGACAGATTTAGTGACTCTTAAAGATAACAGATATTAAGTGTAGCTGTGGGACTGTAAGATCCCTGAGGAAGGAGACTGTCTTCCTCAATTGTGCTTTTATCATCAATGCCTAACACAGTGCCTGGTACATGGTAGGTGATCAATACACATTTACTAAAGGAATAAGTGAAGGAAGGGGCCAGGCTTTAAGCCCAGATCTGCCCAACTCCCAAATCCAATTCTTTCCACTACTGAACTCAAATAATTTATTTAAAACAATTGGTATTTGGCCAGTTGTTTTTAGCTCCTTATTTAGTATGTAACTGCCAGTGTTATGAGCTTTGGCTCCAATGCCCATCTGAAGCTCTAGCTACATAATTAGTTACCGAGTTCCCATATCTTGGCTGAATCTATAATTAAGGAAGCTTTGTAAGACATAGTTAGATGTATTCCCCAGTTCCCTAAAATGCGTAACATTCACCCAGAGGACCAGACTTGGAGCAAAACACAGAACTTGAAAACATTTTAGGCTGGGTGCAGTGGCTCAGCTTGTAATCCTAGCACTCTGGGAGGCGAAGGTGGGAGGATCGCTTGAGGTCAGGAGTTCGAGACCAACCTGAGCGAGAGTGAGACTCTGTCTCTACCAAAAATAGAAAAAACTAGGCAGGTGTGGTGGGTGAGCCTGTAGTCCCAGCTACTCGGGAGGCCAAGGCAGGAGGATCGCTTGAGGCCAGGAGTTTCAAGTTGCTGTGAGCTATGATGATGCTACTGCACTTTACCTAGTGACAGAACAAGACTCTGTCTCAAAAAAAAAAAGAAACACTTTATCATATTCCAGTATCATTGCATCATTGCTCTCCTTGTTCTCCATGAGCAATTATGGAACAGAAAGGTTTGTTTGGTTTTTTTTAATCCGTAAACACAAATTTTAAAAGGCATGCTCTTACGTAGAGTTTCTTCACAGTGCTCTTAGAAATGAAACAAATTTGGACTCAGTAGCACACAGTGGTATTAACATGTTAACAGTTTCTGTCCAGGAATTGGATGAAGACATACCAAGCATGCAGTAGCGGAAGTGCATGTCAGGTATGCCCGAGACATTGCCCTGCTTAAACTCAACAAGGCAGGTCCAGTGACATATGAGTGGATGATTCTTATGAAGAGCTGGCAAATAAAGTCATCTCTCCTTGTCTTTCTCACCCAGGGCTACTTCCTCTCTGATGTGCTGACCAAGGCTGCACCTAACCCTGGCACCGTCATCCAGGGTACTTCCCTGGGCCTTTTCAGTTGTGTACTCACCTATTTCTTCACTGCTCCTTTTCCAAGTATTTACTGAGGGTTCTCACAGGCTCAGCCTCTGCAAGGTGCTGGGGGGAGGAGGTGGTTCTGAAGGAACAGAACACAGGCTTCTGTCCTCTTGTGGGTCGTATTGACAATATACCTAGAACTCAAGTGACCGTGAGGCCCCCTGGCAGCTGAGCTGGTGCCTTAACTATTATCACCTTCCTTCCTTGCCACATCCAAAGAGCTTGGGAAGTCTTTCTTGTTCTGTGGCGTGAAAAGTGTTATTCTCTCTTATTTCTCTCTGCACAGGGGGTCACCATGACATCAACCCTCTTGCAGCCCTCTTGCCTTGAGTGAAATAGCACCCATATCACCAAGACCAGCATCATCAGAGAGGTGTAAAGTCTTTACAAGTGGGTTGGAGAAGATGGAAGGTCAGTTCAGCTTTATGGATAATTCTTCTTGCTTCCTGCACTGAATTTGGCTACCTCTGTCTCTAGCCTGCACTAAATCTACTCTGTTTTTATCCAGAATATTTTTTTTGGATGGGGGTAGGGTTGGCTCTCCAAGAAGTCAAATATGCCCTTTATATTTGCCTTGTTTCTGGCTCTAAGTTTCCTTCTAGAATGCCTGTCTGGGCCTAAATCTTTTTTTGTCAATAACAGGTTTTATTGAGATAAAATGCACATACTTAAAATTCACCCCTTTAAAGTACACAATTCAATGGTTTTTAGTATAGTCACTGAGTTGTGCAACCAACACCACTATCTAATTTCAGAACATTTCGGCATCACAAAAAGCAATCCCATTCTCATTAGCAGTCATTTCCCATTCCTCCTCCTCCCCGTCCCCTGCTCCCAGCAACCAGGAATCAATTTTCTATTTCTATGGATTTGTCTACTCTGAACATTTCATATAAGTGAAATCAAACGATATTGATCTTTTGTGACTAGCTTCTTTCAATTAGCATAAAGTTTTCAAGGTTCATCCATGCTGCAATATGTCAATACTTCATTCATTTTTATGACTGAATATACCACATTTTGTTTAGCCATTCATCAGTCAATGGACACTTGCGTTGTTTCTACCTTTTGGCTATGATGAATAATGCTGTTATATGTATTCAGGGCACAGGTTTTTGTGTGGATGTATGCTTACAATTCTCTTGGGTATATACCTAGGAGTCAAGTTGCTAGGCTGGTCCAAATCTTAAGGAAATATTTTCAGGCTGGGTGCAGTGGCTCATGCCTATAATCCTAGTACTCTGGGAGGCCAAGGTGGGAGGATCGCTTGAGTTCTGGAGTTCAAGATCAGCCTCAGCAAGAGCGAGACCCCGTGTCTACCAAAATTAGCCAGGCGTGGTAGTACACGCCTGTAGTCCCAGCTACTCGAGGGGCTGAGGCAGAAGGCTCACTTGAGCCCAGGAGTTTGGGGTTGCAGTGAGCTATGATGACGCCACGACACTCTAGCTGGGGCAACAGAGCAAGACTCTTGTCTCAAAAAAAAAAAAAGGAAACATTTCTAATTGTCTTCATTCCCATCTCTCTGCTTCCCAATGAGCAGGTTTCTCTATTTTCATGAAACGAAAGAGAATGACCACCAGTAGGGACTTTACCAAGTCCGTGACACAACACCTGCGTTTCCAAGTGAGGTACAAAGCCCAACACTCCCACTCCAAACAATATTCAGCTCTCAGTGACTGTGTCAGGCCTGGGACAGGGACAAGTCCCTGCAGTGACTGCACATTAAATAGCAGTTTATGGCACCCAGAGGCAGATATGCAGAATCACCCTTTTCTGCCAAGGTTTTAATCTTATAAACAAAGAAATATTTATTTCAATGAGCTAGTTCCTTGAAATATATTCTAGGTTCTCATAACTTATCAAGAATCTTGGACTATGATCTCTGGGGTATGCATGGGCCCAAACTGGGTATTCACGGAGCAGAATAAACGTCTTACAACCTTGGAATCTTCTTGCCACTTCCCCCTTTCTGCGCTACCGTCTCCCTTTTGCAACTGAAGTCTGCCCTCTGCTGGTCATGGGCAGCCCAGCCCCACAGTGGGGGCAGCTGAGCGCGTTTCTTCTGAAGTCCGCTATTCCCCAGGAGCATTTTAGAAATTGCTACAATTTATTCAGCAATAACAGCACAAAGAAATGACATCTTCCGCAGAGCATTCCTCTTTTATTTTTTGATGTTTGTGGGTTTTTTCCTTTTACTCAACAGAAGCAGAACTGGGCCAGTTTCACTTATTTATGAACCACTTGCATTCGTGATAAATAACCATCGTATGTGTTTATGCAGTGACTGCCGAGGCCCTTCTGCGCCTAGCGACTCATGAGTCACTGAAATACTTCTCTGTGGTAGAAGTGGACGAGGACTATGCAAGATAGGAGATAATACAATGTACAGGCTGTCAGCTATTTAGTAATTTTTTAGAGGGGGTTTGCACACTGAATGTTGAGTAAAGAAAGACCCAGGCAGAGCTTGATTCTCCTCAGGTTCCGTGATGCATCTGTCAGCCCAGCTAGAAATCTGCAGGGCATCAGACATTTTGGGCCCCCAACCGGACATGCCAACATTTTCTTCCCCTTCCTTCCATAACAGCATCTTGCCCAGGGAAGCAGATCCAGGAGCGACAGAACAGGTGAGTGGGACAGGAAGCCAGAGCTGGGGGAGCCCCGAAGACAGTGGGAGCAAAAGGCTGAGCCAGTGGTGAGAGGAACAGGGCGGAGCTGGGGAGGGAAGAGGGACAAGAGAAAGAAACGGTGGCAAGGGCACACAGGGAACCAAAGCATAAATGACTCGAGTTCCCCGAGCGCCCCAGCTGCTTTCTACAATGCAGTTAACTGTAAAATTTATTTAATTCTTCAGTAGCAAAGGCGAGGGAATCCTTTCTGATGCTTTCACCCTATGCCTCTGACCTAATAATGTTTTAGGAACGTTTATACTTTTTGGCCCTGAGAAAAACGCAGCACTTTTATGAAGGGAAAACTTAATTTTTTTGAAAGATAATTTGGATTTCTAACCTCTGAGAAGCTGGGGGAGTACGGGGTGGGCATGAAGATTCCTCACTGTGAGCCACACCCAAAGAGGTCCGGGAATCTGTTCCCTCCCTCAAGGTGATGCCCATATTCACTCAAATGAGGGGGGAGGGGCTGAATAAAACCCCAGCTGGGGCCACTGCTGACCCCAGGGCCACTCTCTGAGGGTTCCACCACCCCTAACAACCAATCTGCTTGGGGCTGCAGGCTCCGGTATCCTATTCTTCCTGTTCCCCTCATTCCCCTCTTGCCTCCTCCCTGCCCTCTTCGTCCTCCGGATGTCCTCTCCTCCCACACAGCCCTCTCTAGCCTTTGTGACTCAGATCTCAATCACTTTTGGAAAGACAGGGCTCACTGCCCCTTTTATAATCAACCTTCAGCTGAGAGAAAGGGGGAAGGGAAGGAGGGAGAGACCAAGTCTCCTGTTCTTTCCCCCAGAGATAAAAGCTATTCTTAGCAGTAAAATAAGCTTGGCCTTTGGGGAGACTTGTGTTTCTTTTCCTCCTGCCCCAGGGGCTTTGCATATCGCAATTCCTCCTCTCCAAGCAGAGAGGAAAGAGAAGGTGAAGGCGGACCGAGAGAAGGAAAGGAAAGAGAGACACGTGTGGCCCTGCTAGGTTCTTCTCGGGGCTCATTTTGGAAGGCTGCTCTGGTGGTCAGAGTTGAACAGGGGACTGCCCTCATCTCCACCGAAGAAGGCCAGTTTAATTCTAGAGTCACTTTTGATGCAAGAAGACTAAAGGCCAAATGAGATCCCTTTGGGCCTCTCCACAGCACTCCGTATGTAGCACGTGTGCAATAAATGTTCGTTCAGCCAGCCTCTTGCGTGCACTCTTGTTAGCATGGGTCTCTAAGGACTGCCTCACTGGGCCGTAAGACCTTGGCAGTCAGGGCATTCAAGCCCTAGCATTAGACAGCAGGCTCCTGAGAGGCCAGGAACTTGGGAAACAAAAATTAGAATAAAAATTTTTTAAAGGAAAAAAGGAGGGTGGGCAAAGCTCAAGAAGGATTACGTAATTCGTTTCCACTTTGGACCCAGACGGTGAGGTTCTGCAGAGCGGCCAGCAGGGGGAGCTCGGGCAGTGTGTCAGAGCCCAAGTGCACAGGTTGCCGGGAGTCAAACCAAGGGACAAACAAAACAATGCACCTTTGTGGTTTCTCTTCGATTCTTAATCCAGGGAGGCTTAAGCCAGGACCGCCTGGTCTCCATCCTGGGAGACCCAGCTAGCATCTTGCAGAACGCCGTCTTAACAGGCTGTCCTGGATTTTTTCTATGTGTTCCTCTGCATCTAGAAATGGCTTTTCTCAAGCTCTCCCAGTAGCTCTTTGTGTGTTATCTTTATGTCATCCTGTTGTCTCTGCATCTGTGTCTCTTTCTTATTGTTTCTCTGTACCATCCTAGGCCCACTTGTAAATGTTAATGAAAATATATGGAGTTGAACTCATCCATAGGCTGAGCTCTGAACATTTCAAGATCTGGCAAAAGCTAATACTGTGAATAAAATTTAAAGTATGCTGTACAGCAAAAGTGGCTAATTCTGCCATCATTTGGCTTTACAGTCGCATCTTTCATGTATATTCTCCCCTTCTCTGTCCTCCGGTGGGCCACCCCCGCCACCCTGCTGGCTGCCTGCCTGCTGCCCGCCTCCCCCAATCCACTGACCTCCCATGGGCATCGCCCTCCCTGACCAGCAGGACAAGGTCTTCCAGGTCTTCAGAGAACACACATACTCCAGAATGGTTGTCCCTCTAGTGACACAGTTTTTTTGGATTTGTTTTTGTTTTCTAAGTAAGATAGCCCTGTAACTTCCAGAACATACTGGAACTCTTAGGATCAGGGGTTGAGAGACTCCAGGTGGAAAATGGAGAGACTGAGCCTCACACTCAGCCTGGAAACTCTTGTCTTTCAGAATTCAGGTGCTGTGTGTGGGTCTGACCCATTGTGCCACAGCACGTGAATTCGTAGTGATTTTCTCTTGGAGATCTCTTCATTGTCTTTTTCTCCAAATTGACTATTGCCTGTTACCTAGTCTTTACATATCTCAGCCTGTGGGGGGAATCAAGAATTATGGCTGAGCATGTGTTTTAAAGTACCAGAAGATTCTAGGACAGTTAAGAGGCACCCCAGCAATTGACAGAAGGCTGCTTTGCCTGGAGCCCACAGAGGGCTCTGGGGCAGTGCTGTTTAACAAGAGCCTGTCTCAGCTCCAGCCCCAAATGCCACCACTGTGGTGGCGGTGATGATGTATTCTCCTAATTTAAACGTCTCATGGTCCCTGCCTCCAAATCTATCATGTTCCCATTATTTTTCAGATCCTAGTCATGTGTGTCCCTGAAAGGAAGAGACTAACATCAGATCTGGTAGGATGTGATACTCTCCACTCCTGGCCCCTTAACTTTGTGCCAGAGCCACGGAAGGTAGCAGTGGTATGATCTGATCCCACCTGTCCCTACCCTGCTCAATACTTGGTAGCTGTTACGTCCTAGTTCCAGAACCTAATTGGACCAAGTTTAAGACCAAGGTAGGTAGTAGGGGACAGACAGGCAATGCAATGCAATCCAACATTTAAAAACACTTACCACTTGCTTACACTTGCCAGGTCCTGGCCATACAGAAAAGCTGGAAAAGACACATGCCTTGTCCTCCAGGGAGTAAATGCTTCTATTGGACTGACCGATTGTGTCTCTTAGCAGGAATAAAAATGAAACTCCTGCAGAAAAACCCGGTGCTGCAAAGTGCTAACATCATCAGGCAGGCTGCCTCTGCAGTGCAATCCATAATCTCTGTGACTTCCAGAATCAAAAAAAAAAAAAAAAAAAGATGGTTAAATTACGTTCTAAATTAAGCTTTGCATTACTTTGGAAACTAACAAAGCATTCCTTCCCACACACTGTTCCAAAATTAAATATTTTGTGCTTGTACAGCTGCTCAAATGTTGGTGCACTGAAGACAGAAAAGTTTCGTAGGTAAGGCAGAGAGCGGGGTGCCTGGAAAGGAGAGGGGAGTGCTGGAGGGAGGGGCAGCTGTGGTCAGGCAGCGGGGATTATAGAACAGTTGGAAAAGATTGCGATCAAGCAAGCGAGTGTGTAAAATGTTTCTGAAATTATTAGGTCTGGGTAAGTGCAGGTTAGGGAGTCCTGTTATGATCAAGTATTTAAAAGCATATTTTCAAGTGGAAACCTTGGTCAGTGGCGATTCCCCACCTCTAATCAATAAGAGCCAGAGGAAATGAACGCAAACCGCCAGAGGGATGTCTCAAGGCCAATGCGAAGCCTACTTTTCAAGATTTGACAGTGACACTAGAATGGGTCAAAGAAAATGGCTGGACACTTTCCTCTGGAGACATTTATTGAAAGAACAGAAATTTCATGTTCTGAAATGCAGCTGGTCACATCCAGTTTAGAGACAGAGGCATGACCTGGATGAGCTAAAGTCCCCAGGTTCTCTTCTAGATTAGAAGAAAGTCAACGAACTCATCCAGCATTAGAGGCCCTTCGCTGCAACTGGAGAGAAAGGGACAGATGACAGGCCCACAGTCCTGAGTAGCCCACCTCCCACCCACATGCCAGGGACTCCCATCAAGCTGCCTCTGCATCTTTTGTTTCATGAGCTTGTGCCTAGAAGTTTGCCTTGCAAAGAAGTGAGTCATCTTGGCAAATGGTTTTGTAGAAAGCCCTTGCTCACAGAATTCTGTGCGCAATGTTTGGATTGGCTACTAGCACTCTCACTTTTCCACACAAGCTGTCCCCAGCTTATCTCTGGGTCCCTTCCAGAGGTCATCAATCATTTGGTGGTGATGTAACTTGAAACTTGGTCCCTTTGGAAACCAATTTCATAAGGGTTGGCTGCGTGGTAGAGAACGGAAATGGCTGCTGGAACAGAGTCAGGTGAGGAGGTAGATAAATTCAAGGTTAGCCAGATAGTATTTTCCATAAGGCTGAGGAAACAAGGGGCCCTGCCTGCAGCAGACAAGGCCCTCAGGGCTCACAGAGGCAGAGCCTGTCCTGGTCGCTGTGGCTGTCTCCCCCGTGCAGCTCCAGGGCATGGCCCTGAGGAGGCTGTTCCCTGGTCTTGGCTCTGCTCCAGGTTAGCTGCTGTCCCTGGGCCACGTCTGGGTCTCAATTTCATTGTCTGCAAGAGGAAAATATTGAAGTAGACATCTCTCAAACAGGTTTTCCAACCAAAAAAAAAAAAAAAGAAAAGAAGAAGTAGACATCTCTAAAGTTCCTAGAAGCCCTGTATTTTGTCGTTCTGTATGGCTTTGTGTTACGGTTGTAAATATTAATGATACCTTTTACCTGATGGTGCTTTATGTTTTATAGAACACTTTTATATACTTATCTCATTTGATTCTCACAACCACACAAGATAAGCAGGACTGAAATTATTCTCCCCGTTTTAAAGATTGAAAAACTAAAAGCAGGCACGGTGGCTCACACCTGTAATCCCAGCACTTAGGGAGGCCAAGATGGGAGGATCGCTTGAGGTCAGGAGTTTTGAGACCAGCCTGGGCAACATAATGAGACCCCATCTCTCCAAAAGGTTTTTTAAAAATTAGCTGGGTGTGGTGGCACACCTGTAGTGTGTGGCACATGTGGCTACTCGGGAAGCTGAGGCAGGAGGATAGCCTGAGCCCAGGAGTTTGAGGCTGCAGTGAGCTGTGTTCGTGCCACTGCATTCCAGCCTGGGCAACAGAGCAAGACCTTGACTCAAAACAAACAAACAAAAAGCCCTGCAGATCTGGGAGGTTAAGCAATTTGTTATCACACAGACAGCAAGTGGAAGAAGTCTAGGGCTCCAGCCCTCAGGTCTTCCAACTTGAGCTCAGTTCTGCATCCTCTTCAAGAAAGGGGAGTCCATCGTGCCTTTAAAATCAGATAATTATGGATCTTCTCTCCAGAAAAATTAAACTTGGGGTTTTCAGACGCCTTAAGCTCCAAATAGACCCCTGGATAAAAATCCCCTTACCCTCTGCGGCCCTTATGAAGTCTTGCGAGTGTGTGTACGCCTTGCTTCTCTGACCAGACTACAAGGTCCTTGGAGGTTCGAGCTGTGTGTTTTCTCTTCACTCTCACTCCCCTCCAGCAAGTGTCACAGAGCCAAGCACCTATCAGGGGCCGTTGCATTGCTGGGAGAGAGAAAGCACAGTAGGAATGTGAAACAAGTAAGGGGGACAGATGTCCGTTTCCACGTTTGACCACTTGTTCCATAAGAACTGCTGTCCCTGTTCATGTTCTGCCCTAGAGGGTCATCTGCCTGCCATGCTATTCCCCAACTCCCAGAACACAGCACAGTTTCCCATGGCAGCAGCAGCAGCAGCAGTAGCATCCTCCTCAGCGTGACTTTCCAGGCACGAGACGGGCTCACAGGCACAAAGAGACATGAGGCCATGGCCTCACAGACCTCACACCCTAGGAATCTGATGTAAGTAAAGAAGGCAGACCTGCCACCTTCGCTGGGGGAGCAGAGGAGAATTAGTGGGAGGGCTCCTATGGGTGTAAGCTGAGAGGGAGAGTGGTGCTGGAGCACCTGAGGAGGGCTGCCACGGACACTGGGGTGACCGGAAGGAAAGCTGGCAGTGGGAGGGGGGCGGGCCCGGGGAATGCACCAATACGGCCAAGCCCAAGGCCTGGATGGGTTCTCTGACTACTTGTACACACTTGGCACCAAGCCTCAGTGCGATCTTGCTTCATCTGCCTTAACCTCTCCTGTTGTTAACAACTGTGACTTTAGTCCAGGACTGCAGGGAGAGAACACTCAGAGATCATCTAGAGGCAAGGACAATTGACCAAATAAATAGATATGGCTCCAATTTAAGTCCTTTGCCCCCTATTACCCTGCCTTCTCTCCATTATTCTACATGCCAAGTCCTTACTTTCCCAGATGTAGTAGAGAAGGAAAAAGATTCCAAGACTATGGCGAGCAGGGCCACTTCCCATAAAATTAGACCATCCCATACCCTAGGGACTGACTCAATTGAACTCCACTGGCCAGAGATCTTTTTGGATTATACAAATCAAAAGAATATGAATTCCAGCAAAAGGAGGTCTTTCTCTCCTCCCATGTAAAGATAGATGACTCCACTATGAAAAGAATCTTAGGGTGATAGAATATTAGAGACAGCAGGGACCCTAGAGATTATGTATCAATCCAAAACCCTCATTGACATATGAGGGAACTGAAGATTAAGATGATGACGTAAGTGTCTAAGGCCACCCAGGAAGTTAGTGCAAAAATCTGGACTGGAACCCAGGAGTCTTGACCCAATACCACACTAGTTCTTCCCCTATCCTAGCAGACTCTGAACCTTTTAGATGGCAAAGGTTTCCTCCCAGGGGCAAATCTGAGCAGCCAGGGAAAGAAGGTCTGAATTTGCAAAGCTTCTTTGTGGAAGCAGCTACTTTCCATGAGACCTCTTTGTGTTATGTGTTATAGCCAGCTCTGGGGACTCTGTCCCTACCTCCCTGCATCTGGCTAAATTGCTGGGTTGTTTTGTTTTGTTTTGTTTTTGAGACTGGCATCACCATAGCTCACAGCAACCTCAAACTCCTGGGCTCAAGGGACCCTCCTGCCTCAGCCCTCCGAGAAGCTACGACTAGAGGCACATGCCCTCAAACTCCTGGCTCAAGGGATCCTCCTGCCTTAGCCCTCTGGATAGCTAGGACTACAGGCACATGCTACTATGCTAATCTAAAAAAAAAAAAATTTTGTAGAGTTAGGGTTTCATTATGTTGCCCAGGCTTGTCTTGAACTCCTGGCCTCAAGTGATCTTCCCACCTTCGTCTCCGACAGTGCTCGGATTACAGGTGTCAGCCACCATGCCTACCAATTGCCTTTCTAAGAGCCTTTCTGGCTGCCAAGTCTGCCCCCTTCAGCCAAAAACAGCACCTGACCTCATCCTAGTGGATCTCCACCAACCAGACAGTCCTGGTGCCTCCAAGGTGGACATGGAGCATCTTATACTGACAAGTCATAAATATTCTACAAGCAAATATTAATAACAAAGTTTCTAACTCTTCTACTCTCTCTTTAGCTCATCACTTCCTCAAGCATCCAACAAACTTGCATTCAACCTATGAATCAAATCAAGTCAATAAATAGATATTTAGTGAGCTACTATTGGAAAGTACCAGCTGCTGAACTCTATATAAAGACAAGCCTGAGTCCCTGCCTTCAAAGAATTCACAGGAAAATTGGGGGAGATGAGGCAAAATTATGTCAGAAGTTAATATAGAGGATGGTGATACAAAAAGTTACATAATACATACAACAAATGACTATTTGCAAAATTATTGGAATAGATTATAAGGACTAGTGGAAAACAGAAGAGAATGCCGTAAATTGAACCATCCAGGCAAGTTTGAGCAAGAAGAATTTGATCAGGACTTCAAAGGATGAGAAGAATTTAGAGGGGTAGAGAGAAGGAAAGAACATTTCAGGGATTGGTAACTGTGAGAAAAAGTTCAAAGATAGAAAAGTGCAAATGTGTTGAGGGTAGTGAGTAATAATAGTCATAATAGTCAATGGATAGTACATCATGTTTCAGGAACTGTTCTTGGCACCCAACACTTATTAATTCCCTTGATTCTCACACAACTCGAATTATTATTATACTATTATTATCATCCCATCTTTACGGTTAAGGAAACTGAGGCATAAGTAGGTTTAAGTAACTTACCCGAGGACGCAGCTCACAAGTGACTGAGCTAGGATTGGATTCCAGAGACTACACGTTCAGCCCTTGTTTTATACAGCTCTCTCCTGACTTTATCGAGAGGAGTTGGTTTGTTGGAAATGCATGTCGGGGGCAAATCACAGAGGATTTTGAATGCTATGTAAACAAACTTGGACTTGATTTGTGGGCAACAGGGAAACATTAAGGGTTTCTGAGCAGGGAAGAAGTTCTGGATTAAACTGAGACACACACAAGAAGTAAATCCAAAGGACACATTTACATAGAAAACAGCCTAGAGAAATATATTAGCACATATACATAGATGCCCTTTCTTTTCATAGACTGCCTTGTCCAGAGCAACTTCCCATGGCCTCTCACATCTTAAACTACCAGGGGATCAAATCCTTGGTGTGGCAGTGAAGGAACGGTGGCCTCGAATCTACCCAGATATGAGACCTCAGGAGAGAGTGGGGAAGAGTGGAGGGCCAGGAGACGTCAGAGAGCAGGTGAGAGGCCAGCAAAATGACTGGGGGCCTCAGGTGTGTAACTCAGTAATGTCTTAAGCATGATTGAATCAAAGCTTCTGGGGGGAAAGTTCTCTCCTTGATTGTTCTGTAATTGCAGACAATTTCTTCTTTAGTTCCTTCCTTCTTTTTATATGCTAAAATGGAAAATCTTTTTCAGACAGAGAATGCTTCTCTTTCTCTTTTTTTTTAAGGCTCCATTTTGCTAATACAGTCAATTAAGGACTATAAAGCTGAACTTGTTCTTCTTATGACCATCTACTACAATAAACATGGGATGGATGAAGTAATAGGACCTTTGAAAGAGTTGTAATTGAGATAAGAGCATTTTGTTGTTGTTTTTCAGGGACTGTCCGCGCAAAGGAGCCTGCTCAATCCGATGGAGTAAAAACATTAAGTAATTTGAATCCTGAGCAAAGATCAGATGGCTGTCTTGGGTGTGGCTTTGGGATCAGAATCACAGGAGATGAGGCGTCGTCCTGTTGAGATGGTCTTCAGGGAATATCAGGTTTATGTAAGTGTTGTTCAGCTTCTGAGTCACAAAGCACAGATTGTGGGGCTGAATTCAGCCTGGGCTCTCAGCAAAATTATGTACTTACCCTTGTAAATTGTGGTATTCAGTATAAGCATTGCCTCAATTTATGGCCACACCTTCATGACCTCACTTTTGGAAAGGGACTCCAAATCTGAGTTCCAAGCAGCTATTTTGTGTCCACCCAGAGGAAACCAACAGATAATTGCTGTAAGGGTGTAGTGAGGAATGGTTGCTAACACCATTGAACTCTTGTTCTCTTGAACACATATTTTTGTTTGAATAATGAATTGATCAGTCTGTGTTAAAACGAGGGCAAAAAAAAAAATACTCCAATGTAAGAAAATCAAACGTTTTATAGACATCCCCTCTTCAGTCACATACTTGGCACTGATAAATTAGGCAGTTGGTCTCTCCTGCCTGTGCTTTTTTTCTTAGCTGCTACTACTTGAGTAGACTTAAGTTCATGCTTGACATTGAGTCATTTCTGACTGGGGCTGTGCATAAGGAGTTTGGAAATAAGTCACATTTCCAAACTGAAGTTCTAAGAACAATGCCAACATTTCCACGTTCCTGTGATGACCCATAATGCTTCCCTTCCAGCCAGATCTGGGGTTTGAGGCACCAAGAACATACCTGGGTATCCATGTGGTCCCCCAGAGGCTCAGTCCTTTCTATGTTGGCCCAAGTCCCAGAGGTGAACTGTTACCCTGGTTTCCCCTCCTCAGTTCTGACTTATTGTCCCCCCCATACCTCTGCTTTTGCCTCTAGACCTCATATACTTGACCCACATCTCATCCAGCCTTGTACCTTCTTTCTGATAGCCAGGGCTTTCTGTTACGCCAGGCCGTGGAATGACTGTGCCATAGGACAGGACACATTTACCTCGCTGGACCCTCGTATTGCTTCCTGTTCACTGAATTCAGTGTCTCTCAGCAGCAGTGCTACCACCCCCTAGGGGATGTATTAGACACTAAGGGGCATTTTTGGTTGTCACAATGATTGGGAGTGGCACTGGTGGCATTTGCTGAGAGGGAACCAAAGATGCTATCCAATCATGTGTGGCACAGGCACAGTAGAGAAATGTTGTGTGTCCTGTGTAACCTTCATAAGCCACACTGAACATTTGCATGAAAAACCTGTTTGTCAGAACTCAACCTCATTTTACTCAGAAACACAAGTTACTTTTGCAAATTTTTAATGTACACTGAATTTTCCATAAATGCTCTCTAAGCATTTTTAAAGCAAGAGGATATTGTTCTTAGTTTGGTTAAGAACTTTACTGATCATAGTTACAATTTCAGAAAAGCACTTCACTGACCAAAACATAGTGTCACTTGAGTTGCCAGCACACCTGTCTCCATCTACATTTGTCCCTGTCACATTCACTCTGATCATGAAGCATCTACTTCATCATGTCTTCTAATTCATCATCCCCAAGCATTAGCATACTCCAACACATATTGTTTTATTACAAATTATTTCTTTTTATCAGTATTTTTTTATTTTTATAGTTTGAACATGATATTGACTTTTTAAAAATATGTGAGTAGGAAATGGTATTATGAATTTCTTCTCAGAATAGTAAAGGAGATATAACAAAACATTCATTTAAAAATAGGCCATTGTGTTGGATAAGGTTGTGAGTCATTGACCTAAGCAGACACTGTGGTACTGTTACTGAAAGTTCAGCACTTGTCCCCGAGGCCGCATCAGAAGAATGAGGACAAGTGGTTTGAGGAGAAGGAAAGAGAAGTTTATTAATTTGCTGGTAAATGAGGAGGTTGACAGACTCCTGTCTCAAAGTACCAACATCCTCCTTCTGAGCAGAAGTGTAGAGCTTTTAAAGGTTCTGTTCAATCCCATCTTTGGCTAAAACAATCTCATGACCTCCGCACAGATTAATCCCATTTTCAGCTAAAAGATCTCCTGACCTCCACCCAGATTAATCCCATCTTTAGCTAAGATGATCTCATGACCTCCACCCAGACAATTCCCTTGAGCCATCTCCTGTGGCACAAAGAACAAAAGACATTCTCCTGCCCATCCCGACCACTGGCCTGAGACAGGGATGCAGGTCTTAGTTCTCCAAAAGGAGTAGGGGATGTTTTAAAGAGACATAAAACATTTTTGCCATTTTTTCAAGCCATTTCTTCTGTTACATATTCCCCTCCCCCGCCCCCCATCAGTATTACCCTTCCATATCTATGGGAGGAGGGGCGACTACTCCATTACAGCACTACTGTTCCATGGTGGGAAGGTCTGTGCAAACCTACCCCCAAAGTCTGAGGAAGCTGAGAAGTCAAAGAAAGAGGCTGACAAACCCAGTTTCTCAGAGAGAAACATCTAATAGGGACTTACGAACAGAAGCCATGTCCCAAGTGGCAGTAAGATGAGACAAAATGGTGGGTTCCTGTCCATTACGCCCTGGAGCCAGGGCCTATATACCATAAGGAAGAAACATGTAGGACAATTGAAGTCAACCCCTTAGGGAAAGGCAAGAATGCTTTGTGAATCTGTCTAAGGGCAGAATTTATGGCAACAATGGTAGAAATCTAGAGGCATTCCTGGAACAGGGGTTAATCCAATGTCAACATAGTAGATTAGCATCCAAGATGGAGTTGCTTTAGCCTCCACACTCCACTCCCCAATCTGCCTCTTACAATCTCATGCACCCTCCTCTTCCAGGATGGTCCCTGAGACTTTAGGGACAGGGTGCTTGATATTATCTAACTTCAGCAGCAGTGCACTGGCAATGGAAGGCAGATCAGGCCCAGGTGGAATTCCAAATGAGGGGGATGCACAGGCTTTGTTGAATCATCTCTAGTCTTTGGAATACCATGATTTTGGTTTTCTCAGAAGTAAAACAATGAGAGATACATAACGTTAGAAATATAATGTACACAAGGATTACAATCAGAAGAGAATTTGTATACCTCAACAACAACAACAACAAAAGAACCTATTCCATTAGTGAGCAAACTAAACATATCACAAAGAAAATTAAAAACCTGATTTTTCTTTAGAGACTTGTTGAAGCCAGGAAATAATTCAGGATTTAATCTGCATTATAAGAAAATAATAAAAACTCAAAAGTAATGGAATCTAATTGTGGGGTACTATAGTTTTGTCCTGAAAAAATAGTTTCTATCTCTCCAGTTTCCCCATTTCTAACAAGGATACATCAAGTCATGAACAATTTATTTGCAAAACAAATTTTACTCTCATTATAATTGGCCTGATTATTTGCATAAAGTGCAGCAAGAATAGTTATTGGCCATGTGGGCTCCTTTTAAGTTGGCTTTGCTGGAACTTTCATAAGGAATTTTGGATTTGACTTTTGTAAAGCCTTGAGCCCAGAAGCCAGGCCAAGGATTCACCATCAGACTATGCTTGTAACATCAGTATGAAGTGGGTGAATGCCCTTCTCCAGATTCTAGAATACCTTGAGGTTCCTGGACCTGTCAGAAAGTGACATTCTTTAGTTATCACAGGTCAGGAACCTTGTAAGGAAACCATAGACAAGGTACCAGGCCAGGGGCTTTTTATTGGCTCTGTATGTCAATTTCAATTCCTCAAAGCAATCTGGTCATATCGGAAAATATGTCATTCTAATCAAAGCCTTGATAAAATAACCAGTGTCTTCCATGTGTCCTGTTACAAAAGAAAACATATTCTTTTTTTTTTTTTTTTTTTTGAGACAGAGTCTCACTCTGTTGCCCGGGCTAGACTGAGTGCCGTGGCATCAGCCTAGCTCACAGCAACCTCAAACTCCTGGGCTCAAGCGATCC
>CAUYRT010050556.1:0-11759 GCA_963574885.1 Lepilemur ruficaudatus | reverse complement strand
TTCCCTACCCAGGATAGCAGCCTGGGCTAGGGACACGGCCCTCCTCTGCAAGGAGAGTTGCCCCTCAAGCACGCTGATCCGCCCCCAAAGGCACACACACCTTAGTAGGCACGTTCACAAATATCCCTTCTCTGCCCCAGGGCAATGTAAGACTTGGGTGCACTGGGTCTGGTCTGCAGGTCTGATTCCTGGGCCCCAGAATTCAAACCCTGACCCCGCCAGGAAGTGGCGTGTTGGTCCTAAGTCACTCACAGGGTGCCAAGCTGGGTCGATGTCTCTCAGCCTCAGGATCTGACCTGTTTTCCTAGAGTCACCGGGCCAGCAGCGCCTGGGAGGGCTGGCGGATAGGGAGCTCACAGTCTGAGTACCCCTCAGGCTGCTGTAGGGCCCCAAATGGAAAGGTCCCGTTCCCTTCAGATGGCTGCAGGTCGTGGCTAAATTGTCTCTCTCGGCAGCCGCGGATAGGGAAGGGGGAGGGGAGAATGAGGCAATATGGCGTCTGCCAATCGGCTTGAGTGTGTGGGCTGGGAGGTGTCCCGGGGGAGCCGGGAGCCTGGTGCCGTGTCCACAAGAGGATCACCGCTTACTGGTGGCAGCCGTCTCTGGGCTGGTGTTAGCAGGTCTCTCCAACTGCCCAGGAACCCACCAGTAGTCTGAGATGCAAGGGAGAGGAAAATTAGCCACTCCACCTCCCCTTGTTGCTGGTCTCCAAGCTTCTTGTTGGCTTTCTCCTTCCAATTCTCCTCCACAACCTCCTCCTGTGGAGTCTCCCATAGTCTCAGGTACCTCTCCTTCCGACCCTTGTCCGATGTATGTTTGTCTGCTTGCTTATTTCTTCCGCTTTCTTCTAAGATCTGTTTTTTTGTGGAGACTCTCTGGCTCGCGGTTTTTCTCGTCTGCCATCTTCCTTAATCTGGAAAGTCCTAAAATTTGTATCTTGATTTGAGAAAATCTGCATTTGCCAGCAGATTCTTACTATTGGAACATGAGTATAAAGATGAATTTGAGGTTGCAGAGTTCTGGCATAAGGTATGTGGATACTATCTAAATTGTCCCAGAGCTTTCTGGTGTGTGTCAATAGTGAAAAAGGTGATCTTGTTTCTTCTTTAAAGGTTTTGTCTTTAGAGATTTGTGCAGAAGTTCACTAAGTAATGTCCTACTCCTAATACTAGAACCTTGGAATCCAAGGCTGGATCAAATACCTGGTTTATGCTAAGAGCCAAGAAAGCGGAAACCAGATTAGGCAAGGGTAGAAAATGGAGAGAAGGCAAGAGGAAGTAAGAAATGGAAAGTGCAAGCAATGTGAGTAGGAGTCTGGACACAAGCCTGATGTTTGAATCAGGATGCAAGGCTCCTGTTGGCCTAGCTGATTATCATCTCCCCAGATAACCTGTTGGCCAGAAAGAGTTAATGTGTTCTTTTGCTAAGATTGGCCTTCCAATCTGCCACTGGGTAGCCCAAGAGTGACCAGATTAATCATGTATAACTTTCTACTCAAATTGGATTTGGGTCCTGATATTTAGGAGTTAAAAACATTTCAAAACCATTTCAAATGTTTATGGAAGTATATGGGAATTTTATGGAACAGCAGGGAATTTAATACAAACAAAATAGAAATACAGAGTTATATCTTAGTTTTTACATTGGAATCATATCTTGATGAAGCTAATTTTAAACAAGTATATTGAAGACCCAATGGGAGCAAAACACATTCTAGGTATGTGCTTCAGTTTGTTTTTGCAAGAAAGAGAGAAGCAGTCACATTGAAGTGACTTGAATGTTTATAGAGGAAAATAATAGAACAGTACACATTCTTCACTCCTGAAAAGTTTATGAATCAGCTGCATGTCAAAGCAATATCATAATCACAACATAGAGAAGATAATCCACTGTTTTCTTGTATAAAGTCATTAGCATTCTAACTTATTCATTCATTTGGAAATCACACATTGAAAAGAAAACAATTAGCACACTCTTTCATATGACTGTGATAAGTCCTCAGGCCTACTCAGGAAGCTCTTGAATAATGGGCATGCTGATTTGTTATTAATGCCTATGTATTTTAGGAAAAGCATTAGATTTAGATATTAAATTGATTTTTTTCTTTTTACAAAATGAAAGTCATTACAAGGGGATAGGGAGACAAGCGGGCCAAAAAACAATGCAGCAAGGCTGAGCCCCGACTGGGGCACAGGGTCTCTTCATATTCCTCATTTCTGATGAATGGAGATCATAGTCTAAGAGTATATATTAATAGGAGAGGGCTGGATAAGAACTTCCAGCCCTGGATAAGCCATCAAAAGGCATTATCCTTTCCCCATTCTCTTGTAGTTGTTTCTTTCATGAGTTTTTTTCAATATTCTTTGGGTAATCTGTTGTACAGCCCAAGAGAAATTTGGCATCTAATAATAGTTTTCTTAAGGAGGCAAAAGGAGCACAATCTAGAATTTGCATTTCATATGTTCCTAATAAGGATTTTTCTTTTAAAAATAGCCCCAAGAATGCATCCTTATTCTTTCAGCCAACTTGCATTGAACACTTGCTGTCAGCTCTGGGGACACAAAGATGAATAGGGCATACTCTTGTTTGCCAGGAGCTCATAATCTGGTCACTCATGCAGGATAAGTCAAACATAAAGACACCAGAAAGGGCCTATGGAAATTCAGGGGAGGGGGAAATTGATTCCTGCTAAGGGACTCAGGCAAGGCTTCATGGAAGAGGGCAATTGGAGCTGGACTTTGGCATGAAGACATAGGGGAGGCAGAGAGGGCAGTCACAGAGTTGAGAAAGCATGTGGTGTGTTGGCTAATAGTGAGAAGTAGCTTTTTCTTGGAGTCTGGAGCTTGGGAAGGGAAATGATGGGAGGGATATCAGGTTAGCAATGTAAGTTGAAGCTAGATTAGTAAGGACTCACTCTTGAATGTTAGGCCAATGTATTTTGGACTTTGCTTAGGGGCTAAGAAGTAGGGCTAAGAAATATCCAGAGAATTAGCTAGACAGCCTTATGAACAGATATTTACAACCTATCATGGCAAGAAACATGAGAGAAATGAGTGAAAAATGCTTGGAAACACAGAGGAGGAAGCCACTAAGCTGCCAAGGTGTTAATGCTGGGGGATGGTCAAGGAAGGTTTCATGAAAGTGATGACATTTAGCTGAGTCTTGAAGTATGGATATGAGTTCTCCAGTGGATGACTTGAGGAAGGGCATTCCAGGGAGAAGGACTAGCACCTGTAAAGTCCCAGAGGTCTGTGAGAGCATGTCATGCTGGGGAATGATAATTTCTTTGATACAGGGAGTGTAGGTATCTGGGAAGTAGGTAGCAAGAGACCAAGCTAGAAAGAGGGCAGGGACCAGATTCCAGCAGATTCAGCCAGGTAGGCCTGGCTGAGTAGTTTGAACTTCAAGGGCAATATGCAAGAAAGAGGTATGTGTGCTTTAGAAACATCACTCTAGCAGTGGTGAGTGTGCATTAGCACAGATGAGAAAAGGTTAGCTTGCTGAGGGAGTGATGGCAGTGGGGCTAAAACATGTCAACAAACAGTGTTTGGTGCTTAGAGTCTGGGAAAGATGGAGGGTAGACTGAAGGGATTTAGGATAATGGTTTTTATACTCTTAATTATTGCTATAGTTTTAGCAGTAAGTCTCTTTGTTCAAAGGAAATCTTACACAGCGTCCAATAAAGATAGGACCAAGCTGCATGGGGATCAGGTGGGAATGGGGCCTGGATCCATGTCTGCCTGTTCCCTTGAAATTCTTCTATTTGGTGATGGCTCCTGAGTCACCTCTTTGAACTCCATAGAGCTCCACAAATGCAATTTGAAAGCTACTGCTCTGGGAGGATTTGTGTGATCTACCAAGAGCCCAGGCCATTGCCCTCCATGCTGCCAGGAGAGGGAAATTGGCTTCCTGCTGGCATGCTTGGGCACCAAGAAGACAGACTTGTCTGGGGACGTTCAGCCTGGTCTCCCTTAGAGGCTCTCACTGATACTGGTGGCTCACTTGTGAGGTATCTGGAGTATTCCTTGATACCTTGATACCCAGGGATGTTGTACTTCTCAAGGCAATCTGGACAAATGCTTATATTCCAGTCAGGCTGAGTTCATGAAAGGTGTTCCTGGGTTCTAGGAAGAAAGTAGGGGCTAAAAAAGGTGCCTAGAGCACAGGTAAGCAAGGGGAGCAGGAGGCAGAGCCACTCTATAGAGTTATGCAGGGCTACTTTATGAGGATGCCTGGCCCTTGGGGTGAGTGGGGCTGAAATTTAGACAGTATTTGGCAGCCAGTGAGGGGCTGCATCCTTCCAGAAGGGTTGCATTTTTCCATTGCACAAAGATACCTTATGCTCTAGCACTGCATATTTGGGAAGATAGTATGAAGAGGTGGTGAAAAGCAAGAGTGAACTAGGGAATTGGAGCTGGAGTCAAGTGTCTGCCCAACCCTTATGTTGTGTCTGACCTCTTGAAGCATCAGTTTCATTATCAATCAAACATAAATAATACTAGTACCTCCTTTAACAGTTTTTTTATGAAGATTAAATAAGATAATTTGTGTAAATTACTTAACACAGTGCCTGTCATATATTAAGTGTTGGATTCTGGCCATTAATATTCTTTATTGATTATCAGAAGATTTTCTACTCAATTATAGCAGTGGCTTCAGACTTCATATCTTGATAAACTCTTTATAAGAAAGAATGCCTCTCAGTTCAATGAAATGAGCATCTTTTATTTTTAGTTATGCCCTATAAAAGGAATTCAAGGAATTAATGCTAGCACCGGCTTTTAAAATTACTAGGAAATATTTCAGATACAAAAATGGTATTATGAATAATCTAGTGAGTACTCATGGACCCACCACTTAACTTAATAAAACATTACTGATGAAATTAAAGTCCCTAGTGTATTCCTCACTGATAATATTCTCTTTCCTCTTGCCTGGAGGGTACCAGGATTTTGAATTTGGCATGAATCCCTTCCATATTTTAATACTGCAATTGCATTTGGAGCTATCTAGAAAAAATGCATTATTTGTTTTTCATTATTTTAACTTTATGTAGAAGGCTTCTCACTATATTTATTTTTACCTAACATGGATATTCATATATACTTATACATACTTGTATACTGTACATAAGCTAGGGAAGTAAAAAAATTGTTGCTTATTATGGAGAACACTGTTAACTTTTTATTATAAAATAAAATCATATATTTTTAAATACTAAGGTATATTTGAAATTGACTTTCTGAAGGATCTAGGCAGAAAGAGAGTCAGTTTTTGGAATTTTATCTGATATATCTACAGGCCATTCATAAGTATAGGATACCAAAATCTGCCCCTTACTAAACCATGATTGGATGGCTTCATTGATGAAACTTCCACAATTCTGTTTACAAAACACTTGCTTGGATTTAGAGAGTTGGAATCTTGACTATTAAGTATGAAACTGTCATGAAAAATAGTATGAAAAATAGTTCAGTTCACAAAGGTCTTAAATGAAACAGCATGCATCTGTAAACTGTGCTCTCACATTTATTCATTTAAGCATGAAATAGTATCCTAGTTTTCATTTTAAACAGCAGAGTATTATATTTATGAAGTATGTCTTCTCTTTAAGCAAAATGATATGGTTTTTGAAAGGATGCGTATCTGTAGTTTATATTCTGGTAAAGTTGCATTGTTATCGTTTTTGCAAATTATTATTCCACAGCATTTATACTTTAATATCTGAGAGGAGTCTTATGTTTTCTTTAAAACACTTTATGGCATATACAATATCATATTGTCCCACATTTTTGCTAAGTGTAAATTTGTCCGACTTTGTGGGCTGATGAATGATGCCATATTTATCTTCTAGGTCAAACTTGTGGCCTATCAGTGCAGATATCACTTATGGGTTCTGAGATTCCCAGCTGTGAGTCCAGAGACATTGGTGATAGGAATCTTTATCATTATGTATCACTCATGAGGGATCAGGGTCAGTTGAGGTTTTGACACCTGGCCATGTATTTGATACATTGGCATTGTTGGATGTAACTCATCTGGCACACCGTTATTACCACATCCCTGAGTGAGATGTCCTCATTTTCAGGTGTCGCCAACATTCATATCTCCAATATTGGTAATAGAAAGTTATCCAGAGTGAGCTGAGATTATTGACATTGACTGAGCCTTTATTTTTCTATAATTAATGTAATGTTGACATATTGGTTTGCATATGGGGTATGCATGCATGTGTGTGTACATGTGTATATGTAATTGCTGACTACTAGACTGTTGATTATCTTTATGTCTGTAATTAGAATATATTTTGTCTTGATGTTTAGATTAAACCTACCATTCCCCTTAAACATTTATCGAATGTTTCTGTATGTCAGCTACTATGCCAAGTACAGGGTATAGAGATTACTTTACCCTTGAAGAGCTCACAGTCCAGTAAGGGAGATAGTATACTTTGATAGGTGCTTCAGTTGACTTATGCAAAATATATTAGAGAAATACAAAAGGAAGGAGATGTTAACTTATACAAGACAATAGCTCAAAAGAGTCTTCTCCAAGGAGTGATATTTGACTTGACTCTTGGTGAGTGAACAGGAGTTTGCCAAATTGAAATGCAGAGGGCATATCATTTGCAAAGTTACAGAAGCATGAAAGAGGATGATGAATTTGGGAAGTATGTATGAGAGTAAGAGGCTGGGATGGATCATGAAGGATCTCATGCAGCATGATAAGGAACTTGGATGTTATCTCTTAGATAATGGGGAATTGATAGAGAGTTTAATGGGGAAGCAAAACATTAAGAATGGGTTTTAGGAAGGGTGCCTTAGTCCATTTTGTGTTCTATAACAGAATACCACAGACTGAATACTTTAGGAAGAAAATAAGTTTATTTAGCTCATGGTTCTGGAGGCTGGAAAGTCTAAGGGGCATGGTACCTTGTGTCTGGCATCTGTTAGGCTTTCATGATCTCAGTACCTCCATTAAGCCCCATGTCCCAACACTGTTGCATTGAGGATTAAATTTCAGCATGAGTTTTGGAAGGGGCATTCAAACGATAGCATTCTGCCCCTGGTCCACCGCAAACTCATGTCCTTCTCACATATAAAATACATTCATCCCATCCCAATAGCCTCAAAGTCATAACTTATTCTAGCACCAACTCAGAAATCCAAAGTCCAGAGTCCTCATTAATCCATGAATCCATTTATGAGGACAGAGGAATTAAGTTTCCAATGCATGAACTTTTTGGGGACATAGCAAAGGGTTCTCTGGTGGCAGCTTGGAGGAACTATATCTAAGATAGTGGTAGAAGATGGGGCCTATTATGATCTGGTCTAGTACAGAGAGCCTGGAGCTTAATCAGAAAGACCTAGGGTTTTTTTTTATTTCAGCATATTATGGGGGTGCAAATGTTTAGGTTATGTATGTTGCCTTTGCCCCCCCAACAGAGCTTCAAGTGTGTCCATCCCCAGATGGCGTGCATCACACTCATTATGTATGTATATACCCATCCCCTCCTCCCCTCTCCCATCTGCCCAACACCCGATAAATGTTATTCCTATATGTCCTCTTAGGTATACCAATTTGTTAATCAGTAACCAATCAGTTAATACCAATTTGCTGGTGAGTACTTGTTTTTCCATTCTTGGGATACTTCACTTAGTAGAATGGGTTTCAGCTCTATCCAGGAAAATATAAGAGGTGCTATATCACCATTGCTTCTTATAGCTGAATAGTATTCCATGGTATACATATGCCACATTTTATCAATCCACTCATGTATTGATGGGCACTTGGGTTGTTTCCACAACTTTGCAATTGTGAATTGTGCTACTATAAACATTTGAGTGCAGATTTTTTTTTTTATAGAATGCAGAAAGACCTAGGTTTGAGTCCTTGCTCTACCATTTACTAGCTGTGTGACCTTGGGCAAATGATATAACTTCTCTGAGCTTCAGTTTGTTCATTAGTGAAATTGGAATGACAATTTCTACATTGTAAGGCTACTGTGAGGACTAAACAATAATAATAATAGTAACATCTGGCATGTGATATATGCTGTAATGTATAGATCCTCAGCAAATACAGCACTTTCCTTTCCATTCTCTTCTCATATTGGCACTCCTGCCCTTATAATGTTTCCTAGAATAGTCTATTTTGCTCTTAGATTTTCCCAGAAGCCTCTGTCTGGGACTTATTTTCCTCAGATCGATTTTTGTTGTTCATTTAGTTTCCTTAGCTTTTCACTCCTTATTTAAATTTGACATATAGTAGTGGCATAAGGACCTGGTACTTTTTCTGGGTATTTTGGCCCATAAAGCTCAAAGTTGTTGGCTTGTGGACTGCAGTATACCTTGTTTCACTTTAGATGTTAAGTATGTTCCTCATGATGGTACATAGTAATATCTGTAGCCAGGAAATTTGTTTGATGGCTCTATCCTGCAAAATCCTGAATTTAATTATAAGTTATATCCAAACCATAGCCTCTTTACCAAAGATGAAGTGATTTATGTAATATAAATGCCCTGTATATTTCATTTCAGCACTCCTTTATTGAGTATCTGTGATATCTAAGCCTTTCAGTTAAGTGATGAGTTGAAAGTTGATTCAGACCTGGCCTCTGTCTTCCCAGTGTTTGCTGTCTGGTAGGGAAGAGAGGCTATTAAACTGATGGCTATGTGCTCATTGTAGGAAACCTGGAAAGTATAGCTACATATAAAGAGGATGCCATAATTAACCCAGGGGGAAAACTACTCAAGTTTTTGGTGAATTTCTTTTCAGTGTTTAATCTATTCGGTGGGGATCATACATGCTTATAAGCCATACTTGTTATATTTTTTCACCTATCTTATTTTGAACATTTTTGATATGACTAAAACATCCTTAAAACATCATTTGTAATGACTGCATAGCGTTCTATCATATGAGTATTATATATTTTGTCTAATCACGCCTCTATTGGTGTCCGTTTCAGAAGTCTATAATTCTTTACATGAATGACCTTGTTAAAAAATGTTTGTTTATCTTGCCACTGAAGGTTTTTGAGGAAGAAGAATGACATGCTCCCACTTCAGTTTTGGGAGGATCATTCTTAGGGCGCTATGAAAAATATATTAAAGAGATGAGAGATTTGAAGCAGGGAGAAATGATAGTTGGGAGAATATTCCATTAGTGCAGGTAAGAGAAGATGAGAGATAAACCAGGGAGGTGGCAATGAGAGGGGAAAAGGTGATGAATGAGAAGGTCTCCAGGCAGGAAAATGAACAGAAATTAGGGTCAATTGTTTGGCAAAGTATAACATCAGGACCACCATTTTGCAAAAAATGATTCAGAGTCTAGCCTCTCCCCCCATGCTGGAGTTACTAAATAAGAATTTCTTGGAGTGGACCCTTAGTTATATGGGCTCCCCTGATTATTCTTGTGCATACTAAAGCTTGAGAAGCACTTAGGCCTATAGGCTTTAGGGTGTTGGGTCTTGGTTTCATGATGGCTTTTGGCCAGAGGCCATCTTCAGTTCATTGCCACACTGGCCTTCCCAAAATGACTGCTTGCTTCCTCAAAGCCAGTGAAGGAGAGAGTTTCTTAGCAAGATAGACGCAGTGTAATCATGTACACATAATCACAGCCATCCTCTCACTTTTGCAATGTCCTGTTGGTTAGAAGCAAGTCACACTCGAAGGAGCTTAGACAGGGGCAGGAATACCAAGAGGTAGGGATTGTGGAGGTCACCTTAGAGTCTCTCCCCCACAAAAGGTGATGAGTGTGTTCAGTTTTATTGCATGTGACATTTACTTGTGGGCAAAGGTGGACTGATCATGAATTTAAAGAAATTTCAGGTGATTTATTTGCTCTCATTGGAGAAGACTCTGCTGCCCAGGGCTCACCCTGACAGATAATTGTATATTTATAATTTGGTATTCTCTCCCTAAAAAAGGGTCTCTCAGTTTGTATAAGCTTCAAGCCTCACTAAACATTGATCTGCCCTGCTTGTGAGAAAGTTTTTTGGGTCTTCAGAAGACACTGCTGTCCATGGCTCACCCTGACAAACAGCCCTCAGCTGTAGCTTGCCTAGCTCTGGCCTAGCACATGTTCCCAGGAGGTGGCCATTAGCAATGTGAATCCCTAGGTCATTATCCCAAGCACTTTCTGAAGAGTGGGGAGGACTAGTTCCAGAAAACTGTTTTTGTATCTGGTCCAGTGTTCTTTGGAAGCTCATGTTAAGAGAAGAAGATGAAATTGACCTCTCAGGTAAGCATTTCCCATGCCCATCTGTAGTCCAATAAGGTCTACATCTCCAGGGTAAACGTGCCTCTGAAGACTGCTGGGGCCAGGCTCCTGTGTTGTGGCAAGAGCCTTTGAACATTTTGCCCTTTCTTTCTGTCCCCAGGACCTTACAATTCCCACCCTAGCAGGGTGAGTCAGGAAGTCCACAGTTAGCTGCAGTCTCCTAAATATAACTCATGGGGAATAACCTAAAAAGTCAAAGAAGTTGTATCCCTACACCTCCTGCCATCTGAATGCTGGGGGATTTCTTTGCCTACAGTGGGGGCTTCAGGGGTATTCCTTCTAGTACATACTTGTTGGCCAGCACTGACCTGGAAAGGCCTATAGAGAGATAGAACTGGACTAGGCTTTAGAGTATCTTTAGCACTGGGTTCCAATGTGCAGGTCCTGGACACTGAGGGTGTGGGAGTGCTGTCAATGCTTCAGGTACTAAATATGCACACCTAGTATTAGCTATAGACTAAATGACTAACATGGTATGTATATGTGCTCCTGTTTTTTACAAGTATGTGCACACTGTTGTGATGGCAGGTTGAGAAATAGGCTCTGGAACCAGACTGCTTGGTTTGAGAGTCTCTGTCTAGAATATACAAGCTATGCAGGTATGTAAGATGATGCTAGACAAATTGCTTAATTTCTCTAAGCCTCAACTTCTTTATCTGGAAAATGAATATAATGATAGTATGTATCTCAGAAGGTTGTTGTCTGGATTACATTAGATATTTTTTAAAAAGTACTTAGAATACTGCCTGGTACAAAGTGAGTGTTGTATATGTTAATTTTATTATTATATATAAAAAAGAAATAAATCAAATGTATTCAAATTAAATTAAATTATTCATGATGTGGAGTATCCCAGAACAGAATGCATAATTTGACAGATAACTGAACTGTGTTACAAATTGCTATGTTTTTTCTGTTTTTTGTTTTTCTTTATTGAAGTATAACTTACATATCATGCTTTTACTCCATTTTAAGTATACAATTAAATGGTTATAGTAAATTTACCAAGTTATACAGCTATTCACATAAATCAGTTTTAGAGGATTTCCTTCCCCCTATTGAGACCCATAATTCCCATCCCCAAATACATTTCAAACATGCCCTATCCCTCCACAGTGCTCACCACATCCCTGAGATGTGGGTCTAACCCCTCAACCCCCGAATCCCTAGTGAACACCACCACTATTTGAGCACCATACTGTTAATCAGTCAGTACCAATTTGATGGCGAGTACATGTGGGGCCCATTCTTCTGGTCTTGTGTCACCTCATGTCAAATGATGGGCTCAAGCTTAATCCTGGATAATATAAGCGGTGCTAGCTCACTGTTGTTTATTTTTTTTTAATTGGGGGAAAACTACAAAGCATTTACAGTACAATGTTTACAGTCACAATTTGTAGTGAGCTGATTTCCCAAAATATATCACCACTCAAGTTGACTTATCTTGTTACATTCAAAAACCTACTCTGTCAAAG
>CAUYRT010050555.1:0-17904 GCA_963574885.1 Lepilemur ruficaudatus | reverse complement strand
AAGCATGACAGTTCATTCTTTCAGCACATTAAAAATAATGTTCCATGGTCTTCTGTCCTTCATTTATTCTGATAAGACGACAGCTATCATTATCATTTACCCACTGTATGGAATGTGCGTTTTATTCTCTAACTGCTTTTTTCTCTTTTTTTTAAATAATTTTTTTTTATTTCAGCATATTATGGGGGTACAAATGTTTAGGTTATGTGTACTGCTTTTAAGATGCTTTTTTGTTTCATAGTTCATCCATGATGTACTTATGTATATTTCTTCTTTTGTGGTTGTTGTTTTGTTTTGATTTTTTCTTTTCTTTGTCTCTTTATCCAGCTTGGACATACTAAAACTTCCAAATCTTTGAGTTGATGTCTGCTGCCAATTCTGTAGAATTTTCCATCATTACTTATTTAAGTATTTTTTCTGCTCTACTTCCTTTTTCTTCCCTAGTGTTATTATAGAATGTCTTGTAATGTTCTATTGATCGGAGATTCTCTGTCCCATTTTTCACTCTTTATTTTCTTTGCTTCACTTTTGATAATTTCTATCGACCTATCTACATGTTAATAAATCTTTTCTCTGTTGTAAGCAAGAAACTTTTAAGAATTTAAATCAAATTCTTCATTTCTGATACTGTATTTTCACTTGGCTCAATTTTGATAATTTTCATCACTCTACTGATATTACTATTTATGCCTATTTTTATTCTTTTCATTAATGTTTTATCATGACTATCACAGCTATTTGAAAGTTCTTTTTATAATGCCTACATATTGTCCAGCACTTAGTCTGCTTTTACTGAACTCTCTTTTCTTAACCATGAGTCACCTTATCTTCCTCTGTCAGATAATGCGTAATAGAAAGCATTATTAATGAATAAAAATAATATTTGTACCCAGAGCAGGCATCAATTCTGCTTCTCTAAACCCATTATTCTGAATTGAGCTGAATATAGGCTCTGCTGAAGCTAAAGTTTGACCCAGTGTCCCAGTGGGTTCAAACTTTTCAGGTGGGATCTGTACTTTCACTTTAGCATTGCTTGATATATGAGTACCAGAGACTCTGGAGATATTTTGTTCCTCTCCAGCTTAGCAGCTAGATTTCTGAATCATGGGATATTTTGCTCTGTTTTATAGCATGACTGCCATTTTTGGGGAGTTGACATAGATTTCTCATCTACTCTAATTTTACCCTTGGCATTAGCGACGGGGAATCTGTTTACCGTGCTGTCCTATCTCCAGCCTTTGAAGAATCTCTGCATGCACTTAGTGAAGATACAGAAAGCTTCAAAATAGTTTCTTTCAGCTGTCACCTTGTGTAGCCAGACTTCAAAAGCCAGCAGCCAACAACCATTGGCTAATACACAGTAAAAGTCTGGATTTTGTGAGAGAAATTTCTTTCTTTCTTTTTTTAGTTGTAAGGTAAACTTGTATATTTTGTTCGACTTTTTCAAAGTGGTTTCTAAGTGGGTTTTAAATGGCTTTTTTTTTTTATTTCAGGATACTATGAGGGTACAAACATTTTGGTTACATTTTATGTCTTTGCCTCACCCAAGCAAGGGTTAGAGGCAAGCCCTTCCCCTCTACAATGCTCACCATGTCCATTAGTTGTGAATTTACTCCCTCAACCCCCTAATCCATGGAGAATATTACTACCATGTGAGCACTGTAGTGTTGATCAGTCAGTGCCAATTTGATTGTGAGTACATGTGGAGCCTATTCTTCCGATTTTGTGATACCTCACTTTGGATAATGGGCTAAAGCTCTATCCAGGAAAATGTAAGAGGTGCTAGATCATTGTTGTTTGTTATAATTGAGTAATATTCCATTGTATACATATACCAAATTTTAATAATCCACTCATGAATCAACAGGCACTTGGGTTGTTTCCACATCCTTGCAATAGTGAATTGTGATGCCATAAACATTCAGGTGCACATGTCTTTATTATAGAATGTCTTTTGCTCTTTTGGGTAGATGCCTAATAGTGCTATTGCTGGATTGAATGGTATTTCTATTTTTAGCTCTTTAAGGAATCTCCAAATTCTTTTCCACAGAGGTTGCACTAATTTGCAGTCCCACCAGCAGTGTAAGAATGTTCCTGTCTCTCCATATCCTGGCCAGTATTTGTTATTTTGGGATTTTTTGATAGAGGCCAATCTCACTGGGGTGAGGTGAAATCTCACTGTGGTTTTGATTTGCATTGAGAGAAATTTCTTTCAACACTCTGGCCCTGGTATCTTCCCCTGGGTAATGCACAGTTCAGTAAATACTCTCTCAGCTTACCTTTCTACTCAAGCCTTTTGTATACTATTCCTATGCAGTCAGAGATGATCTTTCAAAAAAAGCAGATTGTGGAAATTTGTACAAATTCTCTCTGTGATTGGAACTCCTGGTAATTTTTATCTGTTATACCAGCTTTCACATGAATGTTAAAAGTTTATTAAAAATTTTACTGTTGTGGCTCTTTTTTTATCAATATTTACTGTAAATTCTTCCTCCTCATGCCTCTTTATCAGAGATAAAAAGAGCTTTTAGTACCTTCATTACTAGAAATTTCTTGTCATTCTCTATATTTTTAGTAAATTAGATTTACTACAATTTTCATTCAGCTCTTTCATGAGTGAAAACTATGATATGATATTATAATCTGGATTGTTTTAGTAGTTAAGATTGGGAGTGAAAATCTTAAGACACTATGTTCCATTAAGTAGCAAAATCAAATGTTGGTTTTTTGGACATAATTACAATTAGTCATTAACTTTAAAACACAAATTAGTTTGTTTTGATTATCTGAGTAACAGAATGTTAAGGTGTTCTTTAAATTCCTTCCATTTTAAATAACTTTCCTTTAGTCAAGTAACTATTGGGCATCCGCTTTCTGTTTGTTTCCCATAAAATTGTTGGCATTTACTGTAAAGTGAATGGTATCAAGTATCACGCATTTGATACATGTATGTATCTAGAAAGTGAAACCTAGAGAGTGAAGAAGTCTGAGAGTTTTCTCCCTCAGCCATTAAGACAAAATAAAACAAAATTTACAGATCTTCCAAGACATTTCCCATAGAAACAAGGCCCAGTTGTACTTTTGAAAATGTACAATGATACTGCTACAATTTTCTTTTTAAATTGTTGTAATCAATTTCTCAAGTACTATGGCACTATTATATTTTGACTCATACTCCATTTTATACACAAATTTCCAAAAATACTGTGGTTATACATGGGCCATATATATTATCTCTGCTTCTTCCATCATATTTTCATTAATTTCTGGTCTACTAATAACATTAACTGTTTAAATTTTTTCTCCGTTAACACCTTTGTTTATTATTAAAATAACTTTTCCTTCAAAAATACTAACGCAGGGAAAAGGACAAAGATGAAAGCTCCTGTAGAGTATAGATTAGATATGGAAAAAGAAAATTAATTGTCCATCACATTTATTGAGTAAAAATAAATAAGCACACAAACAAGCTCATATTTCAGTGGAAAGACAGAAAGAGGGAAAGTGCAAGAGAGAGGATAGAATGTATAATAAAATTATTCTAGTGTTATGTTAGAAAATAGCGCAAGTGTTAAACAGATAATTTAAATTTCATTCAGTTATCTAGTAAGATGTTCCTATCCATTAATGACTGACTATAAATGGAATTAGATATTGGGTGTCTGATGTTAATAATTTGGAACTTTACCATTAGACTCATTTTTGCTATTCTGATATATCATGGCAATAAATGCGATGGTGAAAATCTGACAATACCAATCTGAGTCATGGGCATTCAGGAACTACGTTTGTTTAAAAATCAATATAAAATATAAAAAGACATAATAGATATTTATAATGTTAGCTGACTGCAATTATATAATCATAAAATGAAGTAAATGGAATTAATAAACTTAAAAGGAGGGAAAACAAAAGTAATTAATTAATATATCATTAAAATTGAAAACATATGTCTGTGTTTTCTACCAATTTCATCAGAAAATAAAAATTGGTATTCGTGTTTATATTAAAAGTAAAAATAAACATGTAATAATAAATCAAATAAATAACATATATTTTGTTCAAATGTTCTATTCCCTGCACAACTCATGCCTGTCTTATTTGAAGTAATTTTAAAAATACTAATTTCTTCATGTGAAAATGCAGGCTCAATAAATACTTCCTCTAGCTTTTTACTCTGAAAACAATCAAACAAAAAACTATTAGGCAGGGAGCATTGCCACAGTTTGCTTGGTAAGAAATATGAATTAATTAAAACCTTAATAGAGTCTCCTTTTGTTGTTTGTACTTTTGAAACTGGAAAGGGTGACTGCAAAGGTAAACATTTAGATACTCCCCACTCCCTAATCATTTCACATATGCCCCATGGCAATCTGTTGCTTAAAACCCAGGGTACTTGATGCTTAATGAGAATGTTTTTGTGATTAGAAAACGAATACTTAAAATCTACAACTTTTGGAATAGACTAAAATACACATTTTCAAGATAGTCTAGAGAAAAAGAGAAAAGTTCACTAACAATACCTAGAACAACTAGTGCCTTAAAATGGTTTTTGTTGTTTTTATTGTTTGCCACCATACACAACTCATTTCAAAATGTAATTACTATAAAATATTAGTTAGATATTTTGCTTTTTTATTTAAGTTGTAGAAATTCTGGCTAGCCATATTTCACAGTCATGGTCATTACATGTGAGTAGTGGATACCGTGTTCAGAAGTGTACCTCTAGACCCATAATTCAAAAAACATACAGTGAGCACACTATAAACTGTAAATAAGTTAAATAAGTTTCCTGAATTTTAGAATTTGGTAATAAAGAAAGGTTAACGAACAGTCCAAATATGACAAATATTTTCAGAGATTAAGTGTAACATGAAGATACGGGGACACAAAGAGGTATTCCTTTATGGTGGTAAGATACGTATCTAATTTTTGAAAATGCTCCTCAAATTCAAAAAAAAATTTTTAAAAATGGTTAAAAATATCTGAAAGTTATTCAAAAATTTGAAATCTTTTAAGTGGTTTTAATACAGTATTGCTGAAACTTTAGTAAACTTGAGATTACCTAGGAAGCCCCATTAAATGCATCTGTCCTAATTATACTTATGGAACTTCTGATTTAGTTGGTCTTATTTATCCCTGGAAAATTGTATTCATATATTAAACATTGACATTATTTCTGATGTGAGTGGCCCACACATCACACTTTGAGAAACACCATTCTAGTATCTACAATGACTTAATTTTTCCTTTAGTCTATAGCTTTTTATGAGTTTTGGTCTACACTGGCATATTGAAGAAACAAAAATTAGGAAAAATGTCTCTGGACTATCTATCTGCCTATCAATTATCTATGCCCTTTTATCAATTTATTTATTTATTTTTACATTGCACCATAAAGGAATAATTGACATTGTTTTTATTTTCAATATTTTTAAATGATTTGTTTTCTCTCTGAATGTTTCTTATTCATTTCATGCTGTTTAAGTTTTATATGAATAATGTCTCCTTGAATTTCTCTGATATGTTTATTAGAGCTTTTTAAAAACAGATTTTATGTCTCCTCCAAATTCATCTTCTCCAAGTTTATCTTTTGAGATTGTTTATCTTGATCTTTCATTTTGATATCTATTCTGCACATATATGATAATCTTTGTGGTCCATTATATTCTTTACAAAAATTATCACATATCAGCCTTGAGTTTTTTCTCTACTGACTACCACATCTTCTATTTGAGAACTACAGAATATTTCCCTTTCTTTTTAGCATTCATTTGTCTGGTGACTTTTTTTGGCAGATATTTTATGGCTCGGAGTTTCTGATTCTGTTTAATAGCTTATCCACTGTTTTAGACCTCTAAAATCATTTATACTCATCTCAGTTTTCTGATTTTTACTTGACAAAAAGGCAAATGTTTGCATGAGCAATTTATCATCACTTAAGATTTAACTGGGAGTATGAGAGTGATTTTAAATGGAGCACAACAAGTATTTTATTCAAAGGTCCTTCACTGAAATAGTATCTATACAGTTTGCCCAAAAGTTACTTTGTCTTCAAGATATTTCCAAGATCTCAAAAGGTAACTGTATTCTAGTTGCTATTGAGAAGTCATGAAGATAGGTCCTTAGAGTACCTTTCATTTAAGCTTCCTTTGTCTACATCTACGAAGTAAAATTAACATACTTAAAAGACTTTTAAATGATATACTTTATAATTTTTAAAAAATAATTATTTCATAAAGTTGTTTATTGCTTCTATTACTATGCAAGCAAAATAGCATAGCAATCTTTTTAGATAACTGCATTATTACCCTTATGTAATAAATAAGCCATGGACCTGAAATAATTACGTAAATACATGCAAATAGCACTAATGCACTAGCTACTGAAGCATTAACCTATTAATGCATACATCTAAGCCTAATGTGTCAGAAATGTTACCCCATACTAGACTATTTCAGAAAAAGTAAGCTATTCCCTGAGGAAATACATCTGCTTTTTCTAAGTTTAGCAAAATCAATTCTAGTGCACATTAGCGGTTACAGAACAGACTATGCTGTTTAGTAGTAAATACATGAATGCACACATGCTCCTCTTGCAGCAGTTATTTGGTACATGACTACTCCTATGGCAAATTTGTAGCAGTTATTTGGTACATGACTGTTTCTAGGACAATTTTTACAATCTGACTATGCATCAGATTAGGGATAGAATTTTTGGTATAGTAGGTAAATGGAACTTTTTGAGCTTTATAAGAGAAGGTAATGGAGGTACAGATAAAGAAAATTTGCAGAGGATTTATTTATATTCTGTGAGGCACTGAAGATATGTGAAAATTACCACATAGTTTTATCAAATCATAATACAAAAGTTTTATTTCAGAGGGAAAACTGAATAATGAGCAATATGAATGACCCCTAATCTAGAGACATAATTGGGAGATTTCAAAGAGAAAGAATGTCATTGCAATTAATATCAGCTTATATGATAAGCTTAATAGGGTGCCTGACATTGAAATGATCCTTTGGATAATTCACATTAATTTTAACAGTCCTGTTTTCAAAGACTTTTTTGCATGGTTTCGAGAAAAAAACATTCAAATTCTATTTATCTTATAAAACTCGGTAACATCATGAGTTGAGTAAGAAGGTGCTGTATAACATTTAGCTTTTGATTAACTTGTCTCTTCTATTATAGAAAGATCTTCTTTTAAAAACAAGTATATTTAAAATTAATTTTTATAATACTGGGATATGTGGTGACAGAAAGATAAATTAGATGCATTTTCCCTTTACCCTTACTAAATACAACTAAAAACCCTGGACATTATAGGTAAAGGAAACATAAGAAGACTGAAAGGTGGAAAGAAGAAGGAAGACCAGCTAGAATTCAGAACCCAACTATGGATCTTATTTAAACTTTCTGTTTTATTTGATTTTCCCTGATACATTCCAACAGGGGATGGGTGGGGAAGTTGTTTTATTTCTGTCAGGTCAAGGTATAATTTCTGGTACTCTATTTGGTGCCTGTTCACAGGCAAGGTTGGATCCTCATTATGGGTGGGGATCAATTCCAGCTCCTTTATAGTTTTACACTGATACCTCACTGGCTGAGAAAAGTAGGAATGACTGACAAATTACTGCTCTCCCTTGTGACTAGGAAAATGCATGATGGGTTCTCTGGGTTTCTTTTGCCTCATATATTCCACAAGTCAGAAACCTAAAACCACATATTCATACAGACAGACAAACACACACATACACACACACACGCATACATTCACTAACAAAAGCCTGCCAGCCATTTGAAACCAAATCACCTGGAAAGGGGCATCCCAGCAGGCCAGAAAACTTTTACACAATGACCAGTCTACTTTAACAAACATCACAGAAAAAACTGAGGTCCCATACTCACCTAAACCAGCAAAGACTGAGTGGAGGAGCCTAACTTCCACACTCATTAGACTGCAACTAGGTACTTCAACTACCCGAACCCCCTAACATCCCTTCTCCTTGCCACGGTTGTGTCAAACAAAACCAAGTAGGGAGCCAGAATTTTTATGCCCACTAAAAAACAATGTGCATATCCTTCCCATCAGTGTCACTGAATACCACATGGGGAATCTAGACTTCCATACTCCCCTGACCCTCACTAAGATCATAGCAGAAGACATCACATCACTTAAAAACTATACAATGAGATACTATGAAAAACACTACACAGAAATCAAACTGGAATTTAAAAAAATTATCAAACTCATAAGAAAATGGAAAAAGAAACAAATTGGGAAATAACAGTAACAGCAAAAAAAAAAAAAAAATAGAAAACCCTGAAAACAAAAAAGAAAATGGGACACTTATACCTTAGGATATCAATATTGCATCAAAAATAAATAATATAAATATACCAGCAAAATAGTTTGGCAGATTAGATAAAAATATCAAACAAAACTATATGCTTTTCATAGGGAACTTACTTCAAATAAAGTGATTTAGGCAGGTTAAAAGTAAAAGGAGAGAAAAATATATATCATGCAAATATTGATCAAAGGGTAGCATAAAAAGCTATATTAATATCAAGTAAAATAGGTAAAATAATCATGAGAGCAAAGAATGTTACCTGAGACAGAAAGGGACATTATGTAGTACAAAAGATTCTATTCAACCAAGAAAACATAGCAATCTTAAATGTATATGTAGCAAACCACAGAGCTGAAAAATGTACGAAGGAAAACCTGACAGAACTGTAAGAAAACATAGACAAATTCACAATTAAGTTGGAGACTTCAACACCCTCTCTTAACAATATAAAAACTAGATGCAGCCAGGCACGGTAGCTCACATCTGTAATCCTAGCACTCTGGGAGGCCAAGGTGGGCAGATCGTTTGAGCTCAGGAGTTTGAGACCAGCCTGAGCAAAAGTGAGACGCCACCTCTACCAAAAATAGAAAAAATTAGCTGGGCATGGCGGCACATGCCTGTAGTCCCAGTTACTCGGGAGGCTGAGGCAGCAGAATCATTTCACCCCAGGAGTTTGAGGTTGTTGTGAGCCAGCCTGACGACACGGCGCTCAAGCCAGGGCAACAGAGTGAGACTCTGTCTCAAATAAATAAATAAAAAATAAAAACTAGATGCAAAATTAGCAAGAACTCAGCAATAACATCAATCAAGAAGATCTATCAACATTCAGAGGACAGTCCACCCAAGAACAGCAGAATTCAAATTCTGTTTCAGTCTTGAAAGACTATGTATCAACATATATTATACCCTGGGCTTTAAAATAAGGCTTAATAAATTCTAAACAATTAAACAAACAGACAGTGTTTTCTTGCCCACAGTGAAATCAAACTGTAAGTCAATAACATAAATATAATGGTAAACTCTTCAAAATCTTGGAACAAAACAACACATTTTTAAATAATTCATTGGTCAAAAAAGATGTGTCAAGGGAAAATTTAAAAAATTATTAAACTGAATGAAATTATAATAGAGTATATCATAATTTGTGGGTCAAAGCTACCGGAGTGCTGAGAGGAAAATTTTAGCAATACATGCATATTTAAGAAGAAGAAAGGTGCTAAATCACTTATCTAAGCTGTCACCTAAAGAAAATAAAAACAAACAAGCAGAAAAAATATAAAGATAAGAACAAAAATCAATAAAATTCAAAATAAAAACAATAAGGAAAATCAATGACACGAAGAGGTCAGAGGTCATTCTTTAAAAAGGCCAAGCAAGTAGACAAACCTCTAGCTAGACTGACAAGTAACGCTGCAGACATCGAAAGGATAATCAGGTATAGTTAGCAAATACTCTGCACACACAAATTTGACAACTTAGAAAAAGGAAGCATTTTCTCAAAAAAAAAAATATAAACTACCACAACTCATACAATATGAAATAGATAATTTTAATAATAGATAATTTTCTGGTAAGGAAATTGAATGTATAACTTAAAAACTCTCAAAAAAGAAAAAAAAAAAAAGCTCTAGGCCCAGAGAGTTTCCTTGCAGAGTTTTACAAAATGTTTAAAGAAGAATTAACACCAATCCTAAATAATTTCATCCAAAAAATTGAAGAGCAGGAAGTGGTTCTCATTTCATTTTAGGAAACTCGTACTACTCTAATATTAAAACTATCCAACATAGTACGAAAACAAAAGAACACCGTAGACCAGTATCTCTCATGAATAATGAATATAGCCATCAAAATTATTAACATAAAATCAGCAAATAGGATTTAGCTATGTATGTGTGTGTGTATATACATGTACACACTATTTATTTATTTATTTATGACACTGGGTCCTGCACTGCCACCCAAGCTAGAGTGTAGTGATGAGATCATAGCTCACTGCATCATTGAATTCCTGGACTCAAGGTATCCTCCTACCTCAGCCTCCCCATTAGCTGGGACTATAGGTGAATGCCACCCCACCTAGCAATAATAGAATTTAGCAATTTATGAAAAGAGTTATACATCACAACAAAATGAGGTTTATTCCAAGGATGCAAGGCTGGTCCAATATTTGGAAATCAATGTAATTAACAAGCTGAAGAAGAAAAATATGATCATATCAATTGATGCAGAAAATGTATTTGACAAAATTCAACATCCATTCATTCAAAAACTAAAGTTAAAGAAAATTTTCCTTAGCTTGAGAAAACACATCTAAGAAAAACCTACCACTAATGCTGTACTTAATGATAAAAGACTAAATATTTTTTCCCTAAATTCAGAAACAAGGAATAATATCTTCTCTCATAACTCTTATAAAATATAGTGCCTGACTTTCTAGCCACTGCAATAGCACAAGTCAAAGAAATAGAATGCACACAATTTGGAAAGGAAGAAATTAAACTGTCCTTATTTGTAGATGACATAATTATCTATGTAGAAAATCCCAAAGAATCTACAAAAACAAAATAAAACAAGAAAAAACTCACAGCATTAATAAGTGAGTTTAAGTTTGAAGGACACAAGACAAACACTAGAAAAATAAATTGTATTTCTACATACTAGCTATGAACATGTGATCTCCAAAATTAAAAATACAATATTTGCTCAAAAAATGAAATAGTGTAAATCTAACAAATCACGTAAAGGATTTGCTTGCTGATATCTACAAAATGCTGATGAAATAGATTTTTAAAAGATATACATAAACAGAGAGTCATGTTGTGACTATGGACTGGAAAACACACCATAAAGAGGTCAATTCTCAAAAAAACTGATATACAGATTTAATCAATTCCTAGAATAGTCTCAGCAAGATTTATTTTTAATATAGGCAAAATTATTTTAAAATTTATATGGAAAGGCAAAGACCCTAGAATAACTAAAATTATATTGGGGAGAAAATGAATAAAGTGGGAGAAATCAGTTGACTTAATTTCAAGACTTACTATACAGCTTCAGTATCTAAGACTATTCAAATGGAGAGGGTTTGACTCATAGACCACTTGAACGAATAGAGAACCTATAATAGATTCACACAAATACTGAAGGAAAAATCATGAAAAAGTAGTAACAATAAACACAGATGAGTCCTCTTCCCCATCTCTTTTCATCCAAGTAATCTCTGAAGTAGCTACTGTAATTCAAAGAGGGAAAGTTAATAATTATAACCTAATTAACTGTAGTGTGGTGTGTGTGTGTGTGTAATTAAAATGCATAATGAGACATTTCTCGAACTTCATCTTCATCAATTGTGGAAAATTTTTTACTTCTTATGAGTACTGACTTTTTTTCCTTTCAGTGTTCTAAAGCAGATGGATGGGGAAACTCCAGAGAGCAAGAAGACCCTTTGGGAAATGAATTAACATATCATTATCATCTTTACCGATTAGCATTTATTAAAAAACTGCGTAGTTGATATGTCATGAATCTCCATAGAGATTCCATAGTGGGACAGGTTTCTGTTAATTTGTGGTCATCTGTTAGAGGATAAGACTAACCTGAACATCCATGACACTGTGAGAAATTATTCTCAGGCTTGTTTTTCTAAGGCAAATTAAAATTTTGAACAAGTTAATCTATATATGTCATTAAAATATTTCTAATTAGAACTTTATTTGTTTCAATAAATATGATTTTACAGAGTTGGAAATTATACCTGCTATGAGCATTCTGGGGAGAGCAATTAACAGTCCTCTCCTATGGTAGCATAGATCTAAAAACTGAATTACAGGGAATAAATAAATTGAATTTTTTTTCTGATATTGGTGAGAGTAAACAGCTGGTTCACTCCAAGAGAGGTATAAGTTTTCATGTTAAATGTCATTTAACATAAAATTCACTGTGGTGTTATTAGAGTCTTCCTGTTTTTGTAGCAGCTCTAATTTAGTTTGTATTTTGATAACTGTGGTACTAGAATTAACCAATAGAAATTATTGAGTATCGTTGTGCTTATCTCCTTGCTAAAAGCTAATGTTCACAATTCCTTTTTGATCTTGACACTTAGACAAACAAGCTATCATATATGCAACACAAGTAGGGCTATTTTGAAGTTTTGGAAAAGGAAACAGTTGTAAGTTTGTTGGAAGTCATAGATTTACTCCCTCAGTGAGTCAGACGTAGAGAAGAAATATAATTTCTTCGTCTAATTTATTTATGTTCAGTAACAGCCCCTACCTGTTGGGAAGGACAAAAAATTAAAACCTGGTCCCAGCTGTGATTTCACAGTTTCTTAACATAATGCTTATTTCTTTGAGGTAATCCCTCAGCATTGCTGTTATCCTGGCCTCATAATTTGCTCCTCTCTGAGGTTGCATTTGGAAGTTTATGGAGAAACAGAGACTTGCATGATCAATTGGCAACGCAGTTAAAAAGGCAGAAAAGTGTGCTCAGGCAGGGAGGATGAGGTGGCCTTTCAGATGCTCCCTTTTTCAGCACTGATGTGGAGTTGAGAGCTGGTAGTCAAGACAGGGGTGAAGAGAACTTGTAACAGGTACTGTATGACCATCTAAGTGAGGAGCTAGGTAGAGACTGAGACAGAGATACAGCCAGGGAAACTAAACAGCAGGGAGCCATTTCCAAGCCTGAAAGATCTAAGATGTCTCCCTTGGAGGAGATGGGGATAAGATAAAATATAAAAGAGGTTAAGCAATTATCTTCCAAAAGATTGAGCTTTACCTGAAATGACTTGTATATTCTCAAAGTGGACTAAGTTTTGAAGTGAAAATGAGGACTAAAGGTTGTGTTTTCCTCATTATATGTCACAGGTTCCTTTATTCATCAGCCTCGGTGCCCTTTCTACATACATTATAAATGTAATCTCAGATAACAAATAACCCCCCACGTCAGGTTCCTGGGAGGAAGGCGTACACAAGATAATGACAAGCAAAGTCAAATTTCATTTTTAGCTACGAATTTAAACTCCAATCTCAATGTAGAACTCTACAGATCTGAGCTAAACCTTGTAAAGAGGTTTTTATAGATCTGCTAAAAGAATCCATAGCTATAAGGCCAGCTCTAGTTAATTCACCTACATAAAAACCCTAATTTCTTGATTTGAGCCTCACATATAGTGGAAGTATAATAAACTTATAAATTGAATAAAAAATTATTATGAATGAAAAATGAAAATTAATACAAATGGAAAATAAAGATCAGGAAACAGGAAAAAGAGGAAAGCATTTGTTGTACTCCTTAGCATGGCATTGGCTTAAGCTGAATAGTACATGCCTTCCAGGACAAGTATGCTGGTATTTTTTTTTATTTCAATAGATTTAGGGGGTATAAGTTGAATTATGTTACATGTATATATTGTATAATGTTGAAGTCTGGGCTTTTAGTGTACCTATCACCCAAATTGTAAACAATATACTAAATCAGTAATTTTTCAACCCTCATCCCACCCAACCCACCTTTTATATCTCCAGTGCCCGTTGTACCACTCTGTGTGTCCTTGCATAGCCATACCTTAGCTCCCACTTATAAGTGAGAACATGCGGCATTTATTTTTCTGTTCCTAAATTACTTCACTTAGAGTAATGGCCTCCAGTTCCATCCAAGTTGCTGCAAAAGACATTATTTCATTCTTCCTTATGGCTGAGTAGTATAACCTATGATGTGTGTGTATATATATATATATATATATGTACATTTTCTTTATCCATTCATACGTTGATGGACACTTAGGTTGATTCCACATCTTTGCAATCGTGAATTGTGCCACGATAAATACACTAGTGCAGGTGTCTTTTTTTATATATAATAATTTCTTTTCCTTTGAGTAGATACCCAGCAGTGGGATTGCAGAATAGAATGGTAGATCTACTTTTAGTTCTTTGAGAACTCTTTATACTGATTTTCAGAGAGGTTACAGCTACATTAGTCTTGAATTTAGTTATTATCTGGAAGAGAAAGCATATAAAGAAGGAAAGAATTATGGCTCAACTTTTCTGTTAGATTTTATAATCACATGGGTAATGGAGAAGTTGCTGGAACTACACATATTTCATTCCTTTGCAAATCCCACCTCTGGGGAGGGGGGCAGTGAAACTCTAATATTTGGAAATCCTAAAGATAAAGTGAAACAGACCTCCTGTTAGGGGTGTGATAATAGAGGTATAGTGCAATACAAGAGGATGTCCAATTTTAAGCAGATGCTTTATGATAGAGTGACCTGCAAAGCAAATTGGAAAAGGAAAAGGTTGTCTGAATACATCCTGCTTCTCAGGGCTTCACCATCAGGTGAAATCTGTCACGATAGAAATATCCATTTCTTTTTATTTTCTGTACTCTGTAACCCCATCATTTGATATTTGGTAAATTCATAGGAGCTAAATATGTGTAATTATATCTCAGCCTATCTGAAAACACCCTAGTAGTTCACTCTTTCAGATAAGCCTTGAAATAAAAGTCTTGAGAGTAGGAATGGTAATTATGCCTGGCATATTTCATATTTAGAAAACTGCATTCCCTACTCTAAACTCCTTACAGTTCTGTTTAGATAATTACCTCTTTGTTTTCTAGTATGACAAGGTGGATGCCTTAGGTCATCCCATTTTATTCAGATAGACTCACACTAACCATCTCTGCCAGAAGTTAAGTTCTATTGTTAACAAATTTCAAAGAAAGAAATTCTATAATAAGTTCTTCTCATTCTCATTTAACCTCAAAATGTCAGGAAATGTTTTTTCAAATTTTTTTTTTATGATTCACATATTGTAGTGTAAGCACTCTTCTCATAAACTGAAATAATAGGCTATTGGTAAGATCATGAAATCTTTTTTCCCAAAGATTAAAAATACATTTCTTTTCGCAGCTCCCCACATACTTTGATATTCTCATCTAGCTCTCAAAATCTACAATTGATTTTAGGCTATCTTCTGAACTCCTACTTGCAGTCAAGCTATCTAGTTCTTTGCCAATTAGTATAACAGACTGGAGGCTATCTATGTGCAGAACCTTGCCTCTGTATCCCACCAGATACGTGTAGTTAAATCACCAGAATTTGTTTGGTCACGCACAATTTTTAGATGGTTGGAATGAACTCATTTTTTACAGGTCTTGTAAAGCCTCTAATAGGTAAAAGTGAAGGGGCAATTTTCCTTCCACACCCTTTTTTAACAGGTTATAATGAAATTATAAAAAGTTTTAGATAAAATTCTGCAACATTTGTGGATACAGGTGGATGATGAAATCCTAGCTCCCTCTTTTTGTTAGTGTTCTGAGACCATCTTAAATATATCAGGGGCAGAAAGACCCTAGCCAAGTATCAATGCTGCCTTTAAATTACCAGTAGGAAGACACAGGACTATTTAGGGATTGAGACCAGGTTACTTTCCCTAAAGGGAGAGATTACAGGGATTGCTAGGTATTTATTCCTTATTCATATAATTATAGGGTTAGGATGGTGGTGCTATAAAGAGTAAGAAAACTCTCTGCAAAATCTAGCAAATCTAAATATTTGTATACTCTAATTTCACTAATGAGTACCCATTTGTATTTCTTTGATTTTCACTAAAAAGACAATAATTGACCTTTCATTCTAAACATGGCAGAGTAACTGATAGACTTTCCCTCCTGCTAAAAATACCTATAAAACCATATGAGGCACTGAACAAGAGGCAGCAAAGTTTTATAATCCTTAAAAGAAGGAAAACTCATGTACTAAAACCCACATTTTTTTTTTTTTTTTTTACCAAGAGGCACTTTCTATTGTAACAGAGGGTCATGGACCCTAAATGGATTAGTGATCTTGCCAAGTTAGCGAGGCAGAGGTTTGAGCTCTGGGATGTTGAACTGGTTACGCATAAGGAGGGGCACTGAAATTGGCATGGGAGTGCACATGTGTCCTTGGCTGAAGTGAAATAAAATCTGTACTAGATAAACAAAAGCCGAGACAATTCACAAGCTAATCTGCACAATTAGAAATGCTAAAGTCATTCTCAATGCTGAAGAGAAATGAAGCCAAATGGAAAACAATAGCCACAAGAAGAAAGGCACTGGAGATGGTATATTTCTGTGTAAATATATAAGACTATTATTCTATTTTCTTCTCTTAATGTTCTAAATAGATGACTTGTTAAATCAAAAACTATATTGTCATGTGCAGTTTATTATATTTATAGGCCCAGTTAGTCCTCATGTCCTCCCATACCCTTATAAGCACACTCTGGTGAACACTCTGCATCGCAGCTCTGCAGCTGACCTTCTGGGAATTCCCTGCATCCCTTGCTTCCCGGTGTTTCCATGTGATGCAAATGGACCCGATATATTTTGGTAGGAATAGAACTAAAAATATTTTCAAAAATTCTAAGCACAAGTAAGAACTTAACTCTAGGTGAAGTATAGGTAATATGCACTTATTTAAGCATCACAGACTCATTTATTTTTAATTGTATTTTCCCTTTTATTATTTTTTATTTACTACAACCTTTTGCTTTGGAGATAATTGTTGAAAAGAGACAGTCTTTTATTTTCTGCTATATCTCACTCTACGTTTACTATTACAGTATAAAGAAAATATCTTTGAAGAAATAAGATACTGTTGGACTCAATACCTTTCACAATAGCAACAAAGAAAATAAAATAATTAGGAATATATTTAACTAAAGAGGTGAAAGATCTCTATAGGGAGAACTACAAAACACTCAGGAAGGAAATATCAACGGACATACACAGATGGAAAAACAAGCCATGTTTACGGATTGGCAGAAACAAGATTGTAAAATGTCTATATTACCCAAAGTGATCCACTCATTCCATGCAATCCCTAATAAAATGTCAACATCATTTTTTGCAGATCTTGAAAAAATAATGATTCTACACTTTGTATGGAACCAGAGAAGACCCCCTATAGCCAAAGTAACCTTAAGTAAAAAGTACAAATTGGGAGGCATTAATTACCAGACATCAAGCTATACTACAAGGCTATAGTAACCAAAATAGCATGTTATTGGCACAAGAACAGAGACATGCACCAATGGATCATGACAGAGAACCCAGATGTAAAACCATCCTCATATTGTCCTCTAATCTTTGACAAAGCAGACAAAAGCATATACTTGGGGAAAGAATCCCTATTCAATAAGCAGTGCTTGGAAAATTGGATAACCACATGTAGAAGACTGAAACAGAATTTTCACCTCTTACCACTCACAAAAATCAACTCCCGGTGGATAACAGACTTAAACCTAAGGCACGAAACTGTAAGAATTGTATAAGAAAATGATGGAAAAACTCTCATAGATATTGGCCTAGGCAAAGAATTTATGAAGAAGACCCCAAGGGCAATCACAGCAACAACAAAAACAAATAAATGGGACCTGATCAAACTAAAAAGCTTCTGCACAGCCAAAGAAACTGTCATGAGAGCAAACAGACAACCTACAGAATGAGGGAAAATTTTCACATGCTACACATCTGATAAGGGGCTGATAACTAGAATCTATTT
>CAUYRT010050553.1:0-25289 GCA_963574885.1 Lepilemur ruficaudatus | reverse complement strand
TTCCTACTGGCATGAAAGACTTTCCCTAGGTGCATATTCATTCCTCATTTGACTGTCTCTGCTCTACAGTCAAAATCATGTGAGTCATAGGCCGGGCGTGGTGGCTCACATCTGTAATCCTAGCACTCTGGGAGGCCGAGGAGGGCGGATCGCTCAAGGTCAGGAGTTCAAGTCCAGCCTGAGCAAGAGCGAGACCCTGTCTCTACTAAAAATAGAAAGAAATTAATTGGCCAACTAAAAATATATGTAAAAAATTAGCCGGGCATGGTGGCGCATGCCTGTAGTCCCAGCTACTCTGGAGGCTGAGGCAGAAGGATCACTTGAGCCCAGGAGTTTGAGGTTGCTGTGAGCTAGGCTGACGCCACGGCACTCTACAGCCTGGGCAACAGAGTGAGACTCTGCCTCAAAAAAAAAAAAAAAAAAAAATCGTGTGAGTCATAAGGTCAGCCGTAACTTATACCTTGCCCATACTTCCTGTGCTTAACAGTTGAGATGCAAAGTACTAAAAATCATTTTTCCTTTTGTGAAAAAAAAAAGGACTTCAGAAGGGTTTCTATATCCTGAAGCCTAGGTAGCATATTTTGTTGATGTCAGCAATTAATGTTGAATAGGTAAGAGGTTAACAGCGTGTGTATGGAAGGTGAAACCGTGACGTGAGGTCCAGTTGAGGCGTGCTGGGCAGTGGTGGGGAAGGAGTGATATTGATACTATGCATACACTGTGAAACTGGTTTCTGGAACTGTCATTGTTTGGTGCTCCCCCAGGGAGACATTATTAATTGCCTATTAATACAGATAATTTTCCCTTTCTTCTTGCAAACAGAATCCCAGGCAATACATCCTAATTAGTTTAAGCCAATTTTGGTCATACTATCACTCTTTTCTAGACTCCCCTGCAGCCAGGGATGGCCACGGCACCGCGCCTTGGCCAATGAGCTATAAGGGGCAATCTGATGGGGAGTTTCTGAGGGAAACACTGGCTTTCCTGATAAACAGGAACAGACATGGCTGACATCATTCCTATATCTTTCTTTGTGCCTTACTGAAAACAGGAAGCCTTAAGTCGTAGGAGCCACTCGGATCCTGAAGTAGCCAGCAGGAGAAAATGCCAAGAGAATTACAGAGACATTGGACCTGACCTTGTCATGGTAACTCCCTGCCTCCTGACTTTTTGTTATGAGAAAAATAAACCTCTGCTAGCTCATGGGGCATGTCTATGTGAATTTTAAAAAGATATCCATTGTTGGTTGATATTACAGAATGAATGTTAATTTTCTTAGGTGTAATGATGACATGGTTCTATAGGTGATGTTTTTATTCTTAGGAGATACCTACTCAAGTCTTTAGGGGTAAAGTCAATGATGTCTGCAACTTACATTCAACTGGTTCAGGAAAAAAGTGGGTAGATGAGGATAAAGCAAATATGACAAATTATTAATAACTGATGCATCTAGGCGAAGGGTACACAGATATTTAGGTCTTTCAACTTGTGTACGCTCAAAAAACTCTACAATAAAAGGTAGAGGGATGGCTGGGCACGGTGGCTCACGCCTGTAATCCTAGCACTCTGGGAGGCTGAGGCGGGCGGATTGCTCAAGGTCAGGAGTTCGAAACCAGCCTGAGCAAGAGCGAGACCCCGTCTCTACTTAAAATAGAAAGAAATTAATTGGCCAACTAAAAATATATAGAAAATATTCGCGGGCATGGTGGCGCATGCCTGTAGTCCCAGCTACTCGGGAGGCTGAGGCAGGAGGATTGCTTAAGCCCAGGAGTTTGAGGTTGCTGTGACCTAGGCTGACGCCACCGCACTCACTCTAGCCCGGGCAAGGGAGTGAGACTCTGTCTCAAAAAAAAAAAAAAAAAAAAAAAAAAGGTAGAGGGAAACAGACCACTCTTTTTCCAATATCCTTCTCCTAGTTAGAAAAATTTCGTAATATACTGATTATATTAGAACAAAACACTTTTGTGCCTTCTGCCTTCAATTGTCATAACAATACAAATCACCGGTTGTTAGAGTCAACAAACTTACAATTAAAATTGGGAATAATCCTCAAAGAAGTAAAGCTGTCTAGGGTGTGAAGGGCACCCTCTCATGCATGTCCTATTGTGCAGTGCACAACCTAAACCCAACTGCCCTGCCTATTTGTTTAAGCCACTTTAAATGAGGTATTATGTCACGCTCAGCTGAAAACACTCCTAACATGTATGCACATTCCTACACTGTAGAGAGTAAGACACACAGCTTTTTATTCCTTAGCTAAAATAAGTGTCTGGCAAGAAGACTTTTAGGAACATTTCCCTTATAAAACAACTTACCAAAAACAGTTTACCCTTTCCTGTGAATAATCAAATTGTACAGCTGAACATTCTGTTAGGTCTAGGATCCGAATTGGCTCTGGAGACTAAAAAAAAGACAAAAAAAACCCTATGTCATCATAAAAAAAAATACACAAATCTGTCCATCATTTATCCCCCTAACAAGTCTTTTACTAGATGCGACTGTCAATTTTCCTTTCACTAAGAGGACTGATAACGGAAGAGACTAATGGAAGTCCCACACCTCCTGGTGTTTTTTTTTTGTTTTTTTTTTTGGAATTAGCCTTGATGAGACCGGGAATTAAGAGATTGCCTTTATCACGAAATCTATCCGTGAAGATGGATTTTAAAACCTGAGGGTCATATGTTTTTCACATTTTTTAAAACTTCTACTTTCTCAGAAATCTTGTATAAGGAAAACAAAAGTGAATCATTTTAAATTGGCTTACTAAAATGGGCTTGGGAAATGGACATTCTCATTTTTAATAAAGGGGGCAATTTTTGCAGAGAGACAGTTAATAAAGAGCAATTCTATTGCCCTAATCCAAAATAATTATGTGCCTTAAGGAGCTATAGTCCAAGAAGACAGCTTCTAGCATACACATCTCATCTTTGCAAAAGAATTCTGCTCATATCAGGAATCAAGGAATCATATCTCCAATCATTTGTTGGGTGTTCCAGGTAGACATAAAGAGAATTTCAGAAATTTTAAGGGCAGAAATTTCTTTCATCCAGAGAGTTGATTTTTAAAGGGAAAATGTACTGTCGTGTTTCTCACCATCTGGTCTTTGAAGTATTTCAGTTCATTTCTGTGCAAAGTGAACCATCTTGTCTTCCAGGTCTGAGAAAAAAAATAATAATAATTAAAACACACAGGTTTTGGATACAGGAATGCAATATTTAAACTAGATGATTTGCTTTCATTTTAAAAAGTGTCTAAAAAATTTGATACAATATCCCTGAAAAAAAATTCTTGTGAGTCATTTCTGAGAAATAGGTTTCAGAATATCTACAAAAATTAATTTCATACATTAAGTTCACAATGAAGGCAGAGATGTCATTCGCATATTTTTTTCAATAAAAAGAGCCTATCATAAATATTAAAGGTGATTTATAACAAACCACTAAAATTTCCATTTTATGAACTCTATAATAAAAATAGATATTGTTTTTTGAGCACCTATGTGAACCACATACTATCCTTGGAAGCTTATATTTGTTACAGCCAATCCTCATACAAAAATACCAAATATTATTATTCTTGTCTTACAAATAAGTGAATTGAGATTTAGGAACCCTGAACCACATAATATCCTAAACCTTGCCTAAGGATTCCATGGCATCGGTGATAAAAACTGTTGTTGGGCCCTGTTACCTTCTTATGTACGAACAGAACCCTAATCTACCCTGGGTGGTGATGTGCCCATGAAAAGAAGTAACAGAGGATTTAAAAATAAGTGCGCTATGAGCATGAATTATCTCTGTCCTCAGGGACCCTCCAATCTAGTAGGGATACAAACAATGAAATGATCAGGTTCATTCCAAGCAGGCTGGTCCCTGGGAGAGAGGTTAAGTACCCTGACTCCTAAAATAGGGAGGAGCAGACACATTCCAGAAGGTCTTCCTGGCACATTGAAATAGACGAACTTTAAAGGTACAATCACATAAATGGGGAACAGTTGGATACCTTGAACTTGTAAAGTCTTAAATTGTGTTGTTTTGTGGATTTCATTAGCGCCAGTGATGTTTTTGGTCTACCTTTAGGTAAGCATTTTATACAATTCTGACTTCTTCTTTGTTTAAAAAAAAAAAAGGAAAGAAAAGAAATGTTCTAGAGTTAACTTGCTACCTTCTCCTCAATCATTTCACTTAAAGAATTTTATGTTTTTTTGAGTATTAACTATATGCTACACTTATGCAGGGCTTTGCCAAAGAATAGTCAAGTCATTTTGTAGAATTTTGACCAGTAAGCCATAAAAATGAACTCTTGAGACGGCTAAATATTGTAAGTGGATCAAAATGAGCAGGGATTGCGCTTAAAAGAAAACTCGTATAGATGCGAATTGCATCTGCATGGCGCGCTTGTTTTCTGTGGCTGGCATCAGCAAAACCACACATCCTTACCTTGACCAGGCCCCCCTGCTTGGTGAGGTAGCCTTCCTTGGTGCCCAGCTGAAAAAGAAAAGCACCCAGTGAAGCCACACCGTCACAACATGATGTTTGTCTGTCTATTTCCGACCTGTTTTATCTATCTTCCTGTCCATCTTCCGACATCGAAGAACAAGTTTGCCTTGGATTTTTAAATGGCCGTCTTTGAATTTATTTAATGTTGTTTTAGAAAAACGTCATGACATGGAAGACATTTATAACATAATTAATTAAACAAGCATATTATAACTCTGTCTACAATGAAGTGCTCATTATATTTATGTATGTGTGCATATATGTACGTATATATTCAAGAAAAGGATTGGAAAGATAAACACCAACATGCTAAGTGAGAAGGGCTTCAAGAACAAAATACTGAAAAAGGCCAATATGCGAGGAAGGTGTCCAAGAAGAGGAACTACAAAATGTGTCAAAGATTACAGAATAAAGAGAGAAAGCTGTTGCAGAAGCAAAGGAAACAGAATTTTTAGAAAGAGGGAGTTGTTAAAAGTGTCAAATACCACAAAAGGGAAGCTAAGGAAACTGACATTTTAGATAGGACTTATTCTACATCAGAAACTTGAAACATATTATTTCATGTAATCTCTGCCGATCTAGCTGATTGGTGTTTCACATTTAACATGTCCACGACAGAATTCCCCCTTCCCATCCCCAAACCCATCTCAGGAAACGGGTTCCTCTTCTTTCTTGTACCACATTGAATCCACCAGTAAGTCTTGTCTCTTCTACGTTCGAAGCAAGATGTTCACCAGTTCTTACCCCTTCCCTACATTTTAACTACTGGCTCTTACCCCTTCTGTCCAGGTTTAACAACCACCTCTTACCTGAACTGCCATAACTAGTCTCCTAACTAGTCTTTTTGCCTCCAACTTTGCCCTTGCTCTATTTACCATTTAGCAGCGAGGAGGATCTTTTTAAAGATGTAAAAACTTACTCAAAACTCTCTTCTAATTTCTTAGCAACACTTAGAACAAAAATAAATTCTTTCCCTTTGCTACGAGACCTTTCCTGTTATGTAAAGGAGGTGCGGGGCACGTTTTCCCAGGACCTCTTGCAGCCATGTGCTCCAGGCCGGTCACACACATGTGGCTCAGAGTAAACCTCTTTACATTATTTTACAGAGTTTGGGGTTTTTTCCATTAACAATTGAAACCTTTATGCCCAATGTGACCCTATTTGGAGATAGGCCCTTTAACAAGGTGATTAAGATTAAAAGATGTCATAAGAGTGGTGCCCTAATAAAAATAATAAGAAGGCACAGTTGAGATTTGGGGCGGGATCATTCTCCACCATGCATTGCAGGTTATTTAGCCTCCATGACCCTGAAACCATTGGGAATCAGGAAACAATCTCTATGGGTCTCTTGTGTTTCTACATGTCTTACGAGCAAGGCACTAACAGCATTTTGTTGCAAACCAATTTTTAAGGCATGTCTGTAGCTTAAAACAATGCTGGTTGTAGTATAGGCACTTTTTTAAAAAAGTTTGTGTAATAAATTAATTAGGCTGGAAGTGGTGGCTCACGCCTGTAATGTTAGCTGTTTGGGGAGGCTAATGGGGGAGGATCGCTTGAGGCCAAGAGTTCAAGACCAAACTGGGCAACATAGTGAGACCTCCATCTCTACAAAAATAAAAATAAAACAATTAGCCAGGCATGGTGGTGCACACTTGTAGTCCCAGCTACTTGGGAGGCTGAGCCAGGAGGATCACTTGAGCCTAGGAGTCTGAGGTTGCAGTGAGCTGCGACTGTGCTCCTGTACTCTAGCACGGGTGACAGAGTGAGACCCTGTCTCAAAATAAATATATAAATGAATGTAATCCTATCTCAGGAACTCAATGCTATGTTGCTCATAAAACATATAACTGGTCATTTCCCAAAACACAGTTGCCAAAGAATGTTAAACAGTTTTGCACAACCAGCTGCATTTCTGGGCAATGGGGCATCTTTCATTTTCGCTTCAAGAAAGAAGAGCTTTGAATTCTCTTCCTCCATCGCTGGAGCTTGTGCAAGAACCGCATCCCACACAGAGAAAGCAGAAGTCAGAAAACCCGCAGAGCTCTCAGGTGCCACAACGTGTGGCCATTTGGGGTAGCAAGTGAAGTCTGAGTGTCCAGTGAGGGACAAGACCACTCTGATCAGACCAGAACTCTTTCCCCAGCCACGTTGACCAGTCATCAATGATTCCATAGTGAGAAGTAGTGAGAGACATTTCAGATCCACTGGAAAGCCTTTATCATTGCTTTTTTTTTTTTTTTTTTTTTTGCCAAATTGATGCACAATAAACTTCATGGGCTTCTCATCATGCAGTGTGAGCACAGTCGTTCTCAACCAACCTCTCCCCACTATTGTAAATGCGCCATTACACAGAACCCTTCTGTGTGCGTCATGTTTAGATTCTTGGGCAGGTGAATCCATATGGCACCGGGAGTGAGCGAAGGTGAATAACAAGCCTTCCAGGATGTGATCCAGAGAGGCCTGTTTCTACCTGCGTGTGCTGTCTCTATGGACACACCAACCCTACACGTCAGGTTTCATCTGCATTTTACTATTGATAAAGGACACACTCAGTAGGACCTGTAGGGGAAGTTCAACCGAGGAGAATGGGAGGTTAAACTCAGAGTGCGAATATGAAAGAGATGTTGAAGTGACTGGTGGCAGATTGGGGACAGGTAAAGAGGAAATTATGAAGGAAGGGACTGGTCAACTAGAAAGCAAGAATGTAGCATGTAGAAAGTCAGAATGTAGGTCTTGATGTGTTCTTTGACCTTTTCTGACTTTGGACTATTTATCATCTTGCTTTCCGAAATTTCTCAAGTTCGGAGGTCTGAGGCTTCTCCCTCAGACTAAGGACAGAGATGTAGGTGCCATTTTCTAAGTATTTAAAATGCTATCACTATTGCATTGTATTTTTTTATGATTTGCCTTGGACCAGATGAACTGAGTCATAGGCTTCAGCTCTTACGTTTCTCTCCAAGTTTTAGATCCCAGGCTAGAAATTTTATGTGAACAAATGGGTTTTTATTAGCTTTTATGGCCCTTGGTTGCTTTTAGACAACGAGAGAGCTTGCAGTCCCACTGATGGTCACTTACGGAAGGCGCGGTGGGCACAAGGTCGTTTTCTGTTCTTCCTGTCTGCATCGCCGTGTGAACCCGGACGGACTCATAAATGGAAGGTTCTTCCACTTCTCTTGGATAGGGGTGTTTCAGAACAATCAGAGTGCCTGAAAGAAGACAAAAAAGATATAATAGAATAAGATCCCCAGAAGGAAGGTCCAGATGCTAGCTGGAGAACCGTGGTGAGATTGTAAAGTCTCTGGATTTTTCATATATTTACTTGCTCATTTTCTCAAGTTACCGAGTATCAGCTATGTGCCAGGCACTTATGCTGGACACTGAGCTACATACAAAGCACGATATAGACGATCTCTGGCCTTCCGGTGCTCAGAGGTGTAACAAATATGGTCGTTTAGCAGGCCAATGAGACCCGTGGCCACAACGATGACGGCACCAAGAGGCCCTGAAGAGCCTTTCTCTGGAATGATCTAGGAACACTTCCATAGAGGAGGTGATGTTTGATTTAGATCTTAGGCAATAACTGGAAGTTTTCCAGAAGGACAAAAGCCATGAAGACAGAACTCTGGAAGGATCTATTCAATTTGCCCTTAGTTCTTTTACTGGTTTCAGAACAAACTTGGAACAAGTCAGTGGATCACAAAAAAGCGGACTCACAGCATTCTCTCCAATCTCTGTCACCCAATTAACTAAATAAAGTACTTGAATATGATCTGAACAGGCTGGAGGTCACGTGTGATTGCCTCACTTCTATCTAGAGGAAGGGTCTGGGCAGGTAAAGGGCTCTGCCCAAGGGCCAGGGGTCTTGGGAGCTTCCTTCCAGGGTCTTGGAGCAGCTCTGACTCACCACTTCTGACATTTCCGTCTCTTTTCCCCCCCGCAACCAGAAACTAGAGGCAACGACTATAACAAAAGCAACTTAAGGGGTTTTTCTCCCTTGTTATGGCTTCTTGCTTTTTGTTTCACTAGGGTCTTTTCTATGGCAGACCCAGGAGGGCCGTAGACATAGAGGAGACATAAGGGATTCAGCAAGTCATTCAACAAACATTTACTGAGCTTTGCTCTGTGCCAGGCACTTGTCTAGGCACTGGGAACACAGCAGCAAAGGAAGGAGATATAGCACCTGCCGTGGTATCTTAGATGTGAAGAGTGTTAGGAAGCGAATGGACCAGGGTAAGGAGGAAGAGAGTAATGAGGGCGGGGTTGGGAGAGGCTGATATTTACAAGGGTGGTCACCGGGAGCAGCTTTGGAAAGATGATTGGAAAGTACAGACCCTGCACTGGAGTAAGAGAGAGACAATGGAAAAGGAAAAATACCTCTTCTGTAGTTAAAAGAACAAAACAAAACCTAATGTTAATGACACATCTACACAAAACAAAACGCTTCTGGGAGATGTGCGCATGCCCAACGGTCTGGCTGCAAAAATAGAACCAGGCCGGCTAATGCGCGAAAAGGAGGCTGTTCTCGGTCTCTGATCTTGACCCCAGAGAAGAATGAGAGACTCCGGCCCCTCCTCTTCCTGCTTCCCGTCGGGGCCAGCAGCCTGGCGACCGCAATGACAAATGGCCTTGGCTGTCACCAGAAGCCCTGCCCTGCTCTGGCACGTTGCCTGCTCTCTTTAGTCAAAGTGATCCTTTCGTGGGAACAGGTCCAGTCTTCCGGGGAGAAGGGGCCGGTTACAGTTTCACAGTCAGAACGGAAGCAGCAGCGACACCTAACCCGAGGGCAGCCGCCGTGCGGGCGCGGGCCGTGGGCGCTCCGCGCTGACGCTGCAGAGCGAATTGGGACCCGCTGACTCCTAAGTGACCCACCCCAGAGAAGCACCTTCCGTGATGTGCCCGGCAGCCACCCGCCTCGGGGCAAGAGCACAGGACACACGGGCAGGGACAACCACCACAAGCTTCCCTTCCTTCCCTTGACTGGCGAGGATAACCACGCTTCCTTCCCAAGACCTTTCTAAGCACCAGATAAAGAAAGTGTTTGTAGAAAGACTGTAAAATGTCAGGTATCATTATTCTCTGACACAGAGTGTTTTTAAATCCTTAAATAAAACTCTAACGATTGCATCTTTGGAAACATGGGTTTTAAAATGCCAAGTTAAAAAAGACCTACATGCAACATTCTGCTAGCAATGAAAGGGGTAGCAGCCTGGTCATCTCGGCCTGTGGTTCTAAGATAAATCGGTGACTCTTAAACATTCCACCTCGCTGGGCTCAAAGCAGCTCACAGATTAGAAACATTTTGAAATCTTGTGCTTTAGCTTCGAAGTTAATGCTAGATTTTCATTCTATGTCATACACTTTATGAAAGTAACCCTGCAAATGATACTCTAGAAAGATGTTGATACGAGCAGGCACATGCCTAGCACACTCCTGCCAGTATTAGTTTCCTATTGCTATTGCAGCAAATCGCCACCAAAGTTATTATCTTTTTTTTTCTTTTCGAGACAGAGTCTCGCTCTGTTGCCCAGGCTAGAGTGCCGTGGCATCAGCCTAGCTCATAGCAACCTCAAACTCCTGGGCTCAAGCGATCCTCCTGCCTCAGTCTCCCGAGTAGCTGGGACTACAGGCATGTGCCACCATGCCCGGCTAATTTTTTCTATATATTTTTAGTTGTCCCACTAATTTCTTTCTATTTTTAATAGAGACGGGGTCTCGCTCTTGCTCAGGCTGGTCTCGATCTCCTGACCTCGAGCAATCCTCCCGCCTTGGCCTCCCAGAGTGCTAGGATTACAGTCGTGAGCCACCGCGCCTGGCCTCAAATTTATTATCTTATAATTCTGAGATGAACCAGCCTCCCAGACCCACTACTACCCTGGCCTGGGGCAGACAAGACAACAACTCCAGGCATAGTTCTTCACATCTCTGTTGGGAGGACCCGAATTCTATTTGAAAAACCTCCTGTAAAGTTTAACCCAGCAAAAGCTAAATGGAGGGAAATGGTGTTAATTGAACCAGGAGGGCAGAATTGATTTGCAAGCTGATTTTAACTAGTAAGACCATGAATGAGACTAAACTGAATGATGGGGTGAAGAAAATGACAAACTACTTATAAAGTGGTAACTTCCACTGATAAAAATCTGGTGTCCTAAAAGAGGGATCCCTTTAGCCGAGCATTCTTGCCCAAAGAAGAGCCAGTTTATAGACTTCTTGGGGTTGCTGCGGAGCTTCCAATCATCTTCCCTCCTCTAGAGACTGTCCCACCCCAGTACGTAGACATAGGTCCCACCATGTGTGGGACCACCTGGTTTCTGGCCCCGCCTCCAAACACCTTAACCTGGGCCACACTCCCTGGATTAACTTGCTGGGGATCCACCTAGTCCCTTCTCTGGACAGAAGGTCCACCAACCTCAATTTCTGAGCTACATGAAGTAGACTGTTGTTTCTTGCCTTCAACGTGAAGCCTGGTTTCCGAAACGCTGGGTGGAGGTGCATTTTTCAAATGATCAGAGCTGAACCGGGGCAGGCACTTCAGGTGACCAAAAGCCTCAGAGCTGCCGTGATCATCAGGCTGATTTTCTTATTGTTTCTTGGTGGTTGAAATTGCCCTTGAATTCGGGAGGGTAGATTAATATCCTTCTAAAAATTCCACTCTTCTCCTTGTAGCCTTCTCCTCTATCTATTTTTTTTTTCTAAAATTCAGCTAGCTAGAGTTGGTTTCTCTTATTTGCAATCAAAAGAAATTTATCTAATGTAGCCAACACACACTCATTATACTTTCCACCCAAGGTCCAAGATAGTGCCTTAGCTCCATAGGAAAGGAACCCTGGGTTAGTGATATGAAGACCAAATGAACTCCGGGACTCAGGTGGAAGAGTCAGATAAAAGGCAACAGGAGGCAGGGGGTGGCAGAGGAGAAAGGGAAGGAAGATCAGTAACCACAGGCCCTGGAGACTTGGCTGTGAGTTTCACTTCAGTTTCTGAACTACATAAAGGTGATCGTTGTTTCCTGCCTGTGACATGAAACCTCGCTGCAGACATGCTTGGTGGAGGTACACTTCGGAGATGATCAGAGCTGGACCAAGGCAGGCATTCCAATTTGCTTTGCCTGCAAGGTAACTCAAAGTCGTGGAAGAGTTACATCTGTAACTCTGTGTGCAATAGCAGGAGCTTGCATTTCTTGTATTCCAGCAGAAATTCTGAAAAAGGGTAAGATCGGTCTCAAGTCTCAGGCACGGTGAGGTAGCTGAAAGATGAGCGCAGATAGCTCTTCAAGGGAAACTTTTGTTTAGAATATTTCCTTTGTGCACTAAGGCCAGTGTCTACTCATCAGGTACCCCAGCTACACTGTAAGGTGTTTGAGCGCAAGAATGATAATCTGATTATCTCTGGATACAATCAGTGGCAACAGAGCCATCTCACACTCAGCGCTCAATACGTATCTGTTGAATTAACTTAATATAAGATCGCATCCATCCATGTTTCATTACCACCCTCAGGTTCGGAAAACAAGTTTTGCAACTGGCATGACAGGTTTCTCTGTCTCCTCCTGCCAATGGGAAGTAGATTTCTAAGGTGGGGTTTATAGGGATATTCAAGATCATTTTCCTTTCTTTTTTGCCACCTGCTCTGCAAATGGACTTTAACCCATGTTCCTTTACATGTGAAGGAGCTTTAGTGTTCGATTTCCAGCCTTACAGGGAGAAATGCACTGAGCTAGGAGAAGTGGAGAGGTTAGTCAGGGCACGAGAAAATTCTGTCAAATATCCAGGTGCAAGAATCATTCCAGATGTCTCCCATGCTTCATCTCATCCAGTCTTCACAACAGGTCAGTAAAGTATGAACTCTCACCATGAGATCCATTTTATAAGGTGGTGAAACTGAAGCTCAGAAGGGTTACATAACTTGCCTGAGGACACACAGCTGGCAGATGGCAGAAGCTGGAGTTGAAACCGAGAATTCATGTGTTTACTCATTATAGCATAATTGTTCTCAGCCTCAGTGTAGTCACCATGGAAACTTCTACGGCACGGGAAATATGTGCTCTATTGCAGGCAGGAATTCACATGTATGAATCAACGTTTGAAGAAATGGGTTCTTTAGGAGGCAGCTTGAGGAAGGGAGATGTGAGTTTTTGCTTCAACATTTCTCACCAAGCCTCAGTTTCTTCATTTGTAAAGGAGAAATTAAATGGTCCCTGAGCTCCTCCCAACCTTAACATCTTATAAATCTAGTAAACACACAGGCCCAAATGGAGGGGAAACATCAAAAAGCCTGGTGACCAAATGCATATGCTTCTTCCTGTAAACGTACAATAGTCACTTGAAATACTTCGTTCCTGGCGCCATGTTCCCTCTGCCACTCATCTCCCCTTTCTTCCACTGTCTCAAACTGCAAATGTTCTTTTACCTTATTGTATTTAGATAGGCTGTTTGATATACTTGTTGGAGAGACATGAATACGATGGGCTTAAGTATTTGGGGGATGTTTTCTAGTCGGCCTTTTCTATGTTTTAAGATTTCCTCTGGTAGAATTTCTTAAATGGCAATCCATGCAAATAAAATGAGGATAGCAATAAATACAAAGGTGGAAGTTCAAATTGATTCGCATCCTTTAGAACAAGAGGTTTATATCACACACCAAACAGATTATTATAGACTTTAAAGAAGAGACTGCGGAACAGAACTAAGACATGTGTCACAGTCCTGCCACGTTCTACACACACTCTGTTACACTATTGTCATGGGGATTCTTCCCATCCAAATCCATTTAAGGCCATGCTGTGCTGTGACAATATTGTATTGCAGTGTCACTGTGGGACTGGTTTCAGAGACAGCAAAGTGCGTGGAAAACGCGTTTGTTTTAGGACCATGTTTGCCCAGATTCCCACCTCAGCCCTCACACTTCCTAGCTTTCCAACCTTGAGAAAGAAACTTAAAACTTCTGAGTTTTTATTTCCTCATCTGAAAATGGGACCTCTGTATACATTATTGTGGTGGTTGAGAAGATTAAATAATTTGATGTAGGTGAAAACATCTAACAGAATGCCTAGAATTTAGCAAGCACTCCACAGATGTTGGCTTCATTCCCTTCCTGGCCTGCTTTTTGCTTTTTCAAACACACCTGATCTACAAACTAAGACAATTTTTATTTTTGGCAAACATAAATTAAAGAAGTGATTCCTGGTTGTGGTTTGGCATAATCCAAGTTGTCACTAGTTACCTTCAGAAGTATCAGACAGCTCTCAAATGAAAATTAGTTTTAACTTCACTATTTTAAAATGCCGCCTGGGTAAAAAAGGGTAGTGTCATAAAATAAAATAATAATAGCTGTGGCAGTTATCAAAAGGTTGGGAATCCCCAGATCAAAACAAAAAGAGAAGCGGACATTTGACATTTACGAAAGACCCAGAGAGGATCTTCAAAGCAGAGAACCAATTGTTATAAAGGGCACTCACAAACACAGAGCTGGACTTGTGTTGTATTTTCTCATGCCAGTGATTAAAGTCCCAACACAGTATAAAAAATTGTACATGACAATTTCATATGAAGAAATATTGAAACATAAACAAAAAGTAATGGAAAGGGTAATTTTTGTTCTAAGAATATTTGGACATTTAAGTATAAAGATAAATACCGTCTACATTTTCAAGACCATATACATGAAACTTAGCTACTTACAAGAGGATACAGTAAAAATTAAAAATGGACCAAGCATATTCATTATAATAAAAAATTTCTCAAATTTACAAATCTATTTGAATTACTTTAGAAGTCATGTACAAACATGAATATAAATTTTATATAACATCTTACTATTAACAAATGAAAGGCAAATTCTGAATGTGATCATCACTGAGCATACATGCAACACAAAACATCATTGCAAACTATGCTTTGTATCCACTTGGGAAGTTAAAATTGTCAGAAGTTTGTCAGCTGTGGCGTCACCAGACAAACTGTAATGCAGGCATTGGTGATGGCATGCCCAACATGACATAGTGTAGACATGATTAGCATTTAGTTTTTCAGGGTCTGGGACATAGCAGGAAACAATAGTGACAAAAATCTCTCTCATACAGTTTACATACTTCTGTGGAGAGAGGAAGATATTTTAAAAATTGAGTGAAGTATATAATATGTCAGAAGGTGAAAGGGTCATTGAGAAAAATAAAGCAAGTGAATACACTGTATATGTCTATTTCAGACTTGAGAAATTATTTGGTTTTGACAATTGGAAGTATCTTAAGAGTGTTTATGCGTATGACTCAAAAGAAATTAGAGTGAATAGAATGTTCAATGGAGATTAGAGAGATGAATGCAGATTATTACAAGGGAAAGTAGAAATTATAATAATAGACTCAAAGTTGGCAGGAGGCTTAGATCTTGTTCAGGAAACCCTTGTTCTTCAGATTAGGAAACAGAAATCCTGAGAGTTGGAAGAGTAGAGGATAGAAATAGAGTAGGAAAAAAGGTATCTTAAAATAGTAGTCATCTCTTTAGGTCAATATTTTCACCTATTCTGAGTGCAAAGATTTTCTTATAACCCAGAATCAAGTATTCTGGGTTTCACTCTACTGAGGATCTATACAACTGCAAGGCAAAATTGTAGGGTTTTGGTCATTTGGACATCATTTCCATTGCCCTCAAAGGTGATAACACTCTTGCCAGTAGATGAATGTAAAAAAGTCTTTCTTTAATAAACTCACTCTCTAGACCCTGCAGGGTGAGGCTGGGCCTGGGTAGGGTCTGGCTAATAGGAGTGGCCAGTGAAATATCAGATTCTGGTCCTTCCGATTTAGGGAATCTGGAGGTGACGGCTCTGGCAGGACTTTGTCCATCATATGGACAAATGCTTTCCCTGGGGATCTTAAACATGAACTGTGAGAAGAATTTGTGTCCTATCTGATGGGAACAAGAAATCATCAGCCTGGAGGTCTCCTGATCACTGGGAGCCAATTCCTAAATTAACAAGAAGAAAAGACCTATTTTGAGAAGGTGGCGTCCCAGTTTCCAGTTGCCATTCTTCAAAGGCCACGGTGTTGACTCTCTGACTTCCAAGGACCTCCTGGGTCTAAGAGTCATCATGACTTCGCCACATTATCTGGTTTCCTGAGGCCGATTGTTCTCAGAGGGGCAAGAGCAGAACACTGATCTGTCATGAGTTTTGCCCCTTGTCCCCAGCCTTGATGGCTTTGCCGGCATCTGGCTGGGACAGATAAGAGCAATACAGTTAGTGGAATCTAACTCAAGGGCTTAAAGCCAGAAAGTCAAGGACACATCCATCAGCATGGGGGGCCTGAAGCAGGGTTCCAATAGCAGCAGATTCTTCCTTGGCTAATGAACAGAACAGAGGAGAGGCAGGGGAGGATAAAAAATTAGGTTCCTGAGTTTTACTGCAATAAATAAAATAGTAATTATAGTAATGATAATGATGCAGCATGGTTTAGCTTTAGAGAAACGACTGTAGGAGTCTGGATTACAAACCTTTACAATCCCTAATGCACTAATCACAAGCGTCCTTTAGAATAATGTATTTACAGGGAAGTACAATGTCAAGGCACATTTAATTTGGAGCAGGCTTAGGTGATCCTCTTGCCTAGGGATTTGGTCAGTGCCAGAAGAATTCATCCAGAAATAACTGCATGCATTTTGACCTCAGACTGTTTCGAAATCTTTCAGTAGGCAGAATATGTCAGTACTTTTTCCCGAACTTGGATAAAGTCCAGAAGAAACACAGAGAATGGTCAAAGGGGTTGAAACTAGAGTCTAGGAGAAGAGTTTTTCTTTAAAAGGGAGCTTCCTTTGCTTGGAGAAAGAAGAGGAAGGAGAAAGACAACAGCTTTGAAAGCTACGAGGAGCTGTTACTCATAGCAATCCATTTATTCGTTTATTCACTCACTCAAAGTGCCATGCGGTGGCCAGGACCTGGTGGACAGATGGGAGGACAGACACAGAGGTACACAAAACAAAGCCCTGGCTTCAAAAATCTCCTCTCCATTGCCTCGACCCAGAATTGAACAACATCAGGTGCAGAGTTGGGCACAAGTAGGAAGTAAGTACTTAGTGAAGGGTGAAATGCTCGCCAAGGCCAAGGTACCAATGGGAACCAGTGCATCTCCACTCGCCATTTGTTTATGAGAACAACAGCTGGTTAAATGGTGCAGTAACTGTCAGGGCTGATGGGAGAACTTCCACCAGAAATTTAAAAAAATAAATATTATAGCTTTAATTTCATAGTTTGGTATATTCTGTTATATAGGCCCAGTGTAGTCGGTATAAAGCACAACTGTTGTGTAGTTTCCGTTATGTTTTTCCCCTCTACCGAATGATTCATATCAGGGACTATCCAGGCCACAGAAATAGCAGAACATGCAGCAGCCAACAGTGGCATCTTTTCCCACCACGCTGAAGCCAACAGAAAGCCCACTGGCAAACTTACCAAGAAAACGCGTATGCATGAGTTCATGGTAGTCGGCTGTGTTATGAAGTCTCGGATTTCTCTTGGGCCACATGCTCTGGGAATCTCTCATCTTAAATTAACTGAGATTTATCACCATTTAGGGCAAATAAAGTTGTGAGTCTATCCCATAAATAGGGATGACTTTTTACTGCCTTTATTTAAATAATATAGACAAAGAAGTTAGAGAATCCACCAGGATAGGGTGTTTGTTTCTTGACACGAATTTTCTGGTTTAACTCTCTAACCATTCAAACGGGAAATTTCAAACTTTTCTAGCCATAGTTAAATCCAGTTTAAAAACTTATAAGAAACTAAGACAACAGAGGGAGAATTTTATAACTGAGGAGTGTGCTCTCTAGCCAATATTTTCAGTATTCATTGATCACTGCGAAAATTTAAATGAGTACTTTAAAAATGCTCACAATTGACTTCCGTGGGTCTCACCCACATGCAAACTGCCCATACCTGAAAAAGTCCTTCTTACCTTTGTTCTTTTTCTGTTAATTATATATATTATTTTAAAATGGATAGGCCATTTTAAAGAAATTGTATGCTTTTAATCAATCTATAATCAATTCATTAAGTAATACATTCTGAGAAAATTTCTGCATTGTACAAACTACATCATTTGCTACTAAAGATGATGCTGAAACGTGACAACTATGAAATTCTTTCACTGCAATCTGCCTTGTTTCTCCCTCATCCTGAAACAGCATCTCAGAGGCCAAGTGTCTGTTCAGAGCTTACCTGTCTCACTTCCAATCAAAGGCTGATTTGCAAAATGCTTTACAAAATCCTTCAAAGTTGCGAATTCATTGAAGCCAAATTTAAATGAATATCCAGTATATTCGACATGAAAGTGTTTCACGGAGTCTTTGGCTCTGAAAGAGAAAAATAAGTGTTTAATGTTATTTAACAAATGGATATATCTTCTTTGAAGGGAAATATGATCTTGGCTATTGGCGTCACCATGAACCCTGTGTAAGAACTGAGAATTATGCAGTCATTGAGATAGATCATGGGATCTACAGAGCACCACTCGTTTCTTTTTTTTCTGAGACAGAGTCTCACTCTGTTGCCCAGGCTAGAGTGCTGTGGAGTCAGCCTAGCTCACAGCAACCTCAAACTCCTGGGTTCCAGTGATCCTCCTCAGCCTCCCCAGTAGCTGGGACTACAGGCATGCGCCACCATGCCCGGCTAATTTTTTCTATATATTTTTAGTTGACCAATTAATTTCTTTCTATTTTTAGTAGAGATGAGGGTCTCACTCTTGCTCAGGCTGGTTTTGAACTCCTGACCTTGAGTGATCCTCCCGCCTCAGCCTCCCAGAGCGCTAGGATTACAGGCGTGAGCCACCACGCCCGGCCCCCACTCCTTTCGTTGGGTAGAGATTCACTCTGATGGAAGACACGAGACAATTCTCCCTACCTATTCTTAGACTCACCGAAAGCGTCATCGAACATTACCCTTTGCAGGGGCACGAGCTTGAGAAGAACAGAGAACAGAAATGACATGTAACACCCTCCCCAAATCCTCTTCTGTCCTTGGCCCTCCTCCCTTATTTGTTTGGGAGTCAGTCAGAATTCGGCTTGTCACTTAATTAGCTATGTGCACCCAGATCTTTTCCTGCCATGCACGTCCCTCTGTCTTCTGAATAAAATATCAAATTTCCTACATGGTCATTTTCCAAATGTGGTGGGGTATTAAATAATAGATACGTCTGTACATATATATCCATTTTATTCGCCCTCACTCTATCTTCTGGCCTCACCTCCCGCTCTTCCTCGCCACGCAACCCACGCTCCAACTGCAGTGTGACCAGAATCAGCCGGGGGGCGTGTTAAAACCCAGAGTGCTGCCTCCCCAGCCCAGATTCAGATTGCACAGGTGCAGGGCAGGGCCCGAGACTCTGCATTCCTCCCATGTTCTCAGGTGCCGCTGCTGGTCTGGGGGCGCCACACCCTCGGAGCTGCTGCTCTAGTCCACCCGGACCTGCTCTCCTTCCAGGAGTTTTCACCTCTGTCGCTTGGCTCACGCTGTTCCTTCCCCCTGCGTCACTCCTTCTTCCCTGTCTCTGCTGGTAGACATCTCAGCTGTCCATTAGGTTTAGGTTCAAATGCCACCTGCTCTGTCTAGTATCACATGATAACTCCAGCTTGAGTCAACTGCTTTTTATCTTCTCAGCCACCCAAACGCTTACCTTGCCTTCTCGTATGTGGTTTACCACACTCAGCTTTGCAGTAAATTATTTGTATAGGGTCTTATTGGCCCTATGACGCTATACGTACCAAAAATAAAGTCCAGTCACTGGTGCAGAATGAAGGCTTTCATGTTATTAAGAGAATGAGCAAATAAATCAATGTAAACAGTTATTCTCCTGAATTGGTCTGTGGTTTCTGTTACTTCTGCGGATAGTTTTTTTTTTTTTCTAAAGACATTCCGAAATGCTTGTAATGAAAATCAATCATTTGTAGTTGAATTTTTATGTAGATGAAATATAAATTCCATCCATTTATGAGGAGCTTGTGACCTCATTGTTCAGAGGAGACAAACATGGGTGAAAGGTTCACATTCTTTCATCCAATAATTCCATGTTTGTTTGAGATTTTTGGACTATTCATGCAAGAAAGCATCTGCAGCCTATTTGATGAATTTTTAACATCTGCTGTCAATCTGAGAAAGCAAAATTCTGACTGTCACCCAAACAGAATTCCATCCTGGATTAATAATATTCCCATCAATGTTATTCAGAAAATTCATAAACATACTATGGCAGGGAAACATGAGAAATGTTAAAGAATGTGTTTGTTTTCTTCTGTGACCCCCTTACTTGCCCTGTCACCCTTGGCCTGTTTCTCCCATGCCCCTTCCATTGGCCCTGGAGATGTCCCCTGTCCCAGGAAGGGGGGTGTGAAGGCCATAGGCTAAGACAGCCCCAAATCTCAGCCCCAGGGCACACACACTGTGTCCCAACCGTTCAATCAAAAACTAGTCTAGACGCTGTTGTGAAGGGATTTTGCAGGTCATTAAGGTCCCAAATCAGTTACCTGGATTTATCTGGGATTATCAGGGTGGGCCTGACCTGATCCATGAGCCCTGTAAGATACAGTGTCCTGCCTGCTCACAGAAGAGGGAGTCGGAGAGATGGTCCTAGCTGGCCTGGAAGAAGGCAAACACCCCTGTGTGAGCCACCTTAAGGGCCCACGTGGCAGGGAGCTGCGGGTGGCCTGTGGGAGCCGAGAACGGTCTGTGGCCCATGGCTGGAAAGAAAATGGGGCCCTTCCTTTTACAGCAGCAAGGAAATAAAGGGACAAGAATGAAGAAGAAAGGAGGAAATCAAAGAAGCCGACACTGAGCCTCAGAGAAGAGCCTCCACCAACACCTTCATTTCAGCCTGGGAGGACCCTGGACAGAGATTCCAACCTGAAACTGACACAGTCAATTTACGGTGTTTTGAGCCATGAAATTTTTTGGAAATGTGGTATGTAGCATAGAAAACGAATACGGAAGGCCCCGAGCCCAAAGAGAAAATAAGCAAATATGTTGTTGATTCTTAGCTTCTGAGCTCGTAGAAGCCTGTCATCGACTATTTGGGGAAATATTACTAATTTCCTGGCCAGTTCTGTTCCGCTATCAGAGAGAGAGAGAGGAGATTAAAAACAAAAAATAAAAATAAGCAAAAACTGTCACTGAGATCAATGGGAACGAGGATTTTGAGCAGACAGACAGATGCTGCTACTGAGTTAGTGGCAGGGAGGCCTGGGCCAGTGGGCCACGCGGAGCGCGATCAGCTCGCGGGACCGCACCACGCAGGGAGCTGTGACTTTCTTCCCAAGATGTGTGCAGGTGCCATCAGAACGGTGATATAACGCCACAGCGGTTTGAGGTTACTGGGTGGCTGGCTGAGGGAAATTTCACGAAGTCCTCACGGCCCCAACCTAATCCGCAGAGAACTGCCCGAGGACCCAAAAAGACTTGCTACGTGTCAGCGGCAGCGGCCTCCCTGACCAGCAGGACCGAGGTGGCCTCTTGGGTGCGGGATGCGGGCCAGGGAGGGGGTGGGGAGGACGGCCCCGGTAAGGGCTGGACCAGCGCTGCACTGGGCTGTGTGCACCCGGTGGGGACTGTGAACTTTCTTACCATTTGGGGTTTCCAGAAAGGAAGGCAGCCAGGAAAAATGTTAAAGTTGCCTATTGCCCGCTTGAGGGTGTGACTATTTGCACAGGCACAAATCATTCTGATTTTCCAGAGGAAGTAAGGATCAGTGATAAGGGCATGGGCCAGGTTTCAGGGATGGGGTTCTGGTGCTGATTCTACCCATGCTTTCTCGGGGGGGGCCGGACATTCCCTCCCCAACTTGGGGTCTCAGGCGCTTCATCAGCCGAGTGAGAGGTTTGGGTCAAATCATTCCTAACGTCTACTCCAGCTTTAGCGTTTGCTTCCTGCTAATGGATGGAGAAGGGATGTTTTTCAGACTCTCGGCATTCCAAGTTTGGAGTCCTTTGACCTGGTGGCCCAACAGGAGTCAGGGAGTTCATCATCTGGTGATTTGGGTGATGACAAAGTTAGTAAGTGGGCCGGGCGTGGTGGCTCACACCTGTAATCCTAGCACTCTGGGAGGCCGAGGCGGGAGGATTGCTGAAGGTCAGGAGTTTGAAAACAAAGTTAGTAAGTGGCAGATGGGCCCATGCCGAATTCAGCAAGTGGGTCCTCAAGCGCCCTACCTCACAGAAAGCGAGTACAGCCTGGTTGCATCGTTGCTGTCCCTGAGAAGGTAGCTGCCGTCACATCCATTGGAGAGCAGCAGGGCCTCAGCCGCGTGGCGCGTGAGGTTGCCATGGTACCACCTGGAAAGTAGAGAACAGCGCTGTCACTCAGGGCAGACCACGGGGGACTCCTGCGCTGGCTTTTCCACGCAGAGAAGATGACCTAGCAACACTGTCCAGCGTAAGCAGCCGGGAGGCCAAGTGTGCAGCCCGAACATCAGGACCAGGAAATCTCTGGGAGAGGCTGACGGGGAGAGCAGAGAGTTGGCCAACAGCAGCCGGGTATGGGCTGAATCGTGTCCTGAAAACTCGTATGCGGCAGTCGTGACCCCCCAGTACCTCAGAATGTGACCTTATATGGAGAAAGAATCTTTACCAAGAGAAAATGAGGTCATCAGCGTGGGCCCTCATCCAATCCGACTGCTGTCCTCTTGTAAAAAGGAGAAATTAGGAGACAGAGTCCCATACAGGGAGAGACATGAGTATGAAGACAGTGGCCTTCCAGCTGAGGAGGGAGGCCCGGAGCAGACTCTCCCTCACGCCTCAGAGGGAACCAATCCTGTTGACAGGCTGATTCCGAACTTGTAGCCCCCAGAACTATCAGAAAATAGGTTTCTGTTGTTTTAGCCACACAGCTTGCGGTGCTCTATTAAGGCAGCTCTAGCAAGCTAATGCAGAGTGTTGCTTTGTAACCAGAAGTTTTAAAAAAGTCCAAGTTAGGCCGGGTGCGGTGGCTCACGCCTGTCATCCTAGCACTCTGGGAGGCCAAGGCGGGAGGATCGCTCAAGGTCAGGAGTTCGAAACCAGCCTGAGCAAGAGTGAAACACCATATCTACTATAAATAGAAAGAAATTAATTGGCCAACTAAAAATATATATAGAAAAAAAAATTAGCCGGGCATGGTGGCGCATGCCTGTAGTCCCAGCTACTCTGGGAGGCTGAGGCAGAAGGATTGCTTGAGCTCAGGAGTTTGAGGTTCCTGTGAGCTAGGCTGATGCCACGGCACTCTAGCCCGGGTGACAGAGTGAGACTCTGCCTCAAAATAAATAAATAAATAAATAAATACAAATAAAATAGTCCAAGTTAAAATAAGTATAAAATAGGCTTTGACCAATTTTCTGCCTTTTGTGTGAGAGCCTCTCTCTCCCACATTGTTTTGCAAGATGTGGTAACATTTCTTGGGGAAGCCACAGAGCAATTATTCCAGAGTCTATTGTCACAAGTGAAACGGAGCTGGACACAGGAACTTGGACGCCTTACAGTGCGAGGTTCCATCCAGTGTCGTTTCAACCTGACAAATATCTACAGAGCTGCGGACGTCCCAAGGAGATTCAAATTGTCCTTTGTGTTAAAAAAAAAAAATGATCTTTGTGTTTTAGAAAAGGCAACAAATATCTATGGTAAGAAAAAATTCAAGGAGTCCACAAAGAGACATAGTGAAAATAAAGCCTTTTCATCACCTATGACCCTCAGTCCCCTGCTCCCCTCCGCAGAGTACACCCTGTCAACCGTTCTCCCGTGTGTCCTCCTAAGAGACAGTCTGCGCACCTGGAGGCGTGCAGCTGTGTCCCCCACTCCTGACTCTATGAAAATAAGAACATTCTAGGCCGCTTGATCTGCACCTTGTTTCTTTCCCCTAATGACAGCTCTTTCCCGTTCTTCTAAGTGACATCACAGAGGCAGTTCAGTGCGGTGATTAGGATTGTCCCCCTGGAGTCACTTTGCCTAGGCCCCCATCCAGGTGACACCTCCCACTAGCTGTGCAACCTGGGACAAGTTACTAAACCAGTGTGAGCCTCCGCATGTCTAAAACAGTCGTACCTCGTATGCCAGCTGCGATCCCTGCACACATCAACGTGCATGAAGCGGCCCCAAAGTGTGGCAAACAGCAGTGCCGAGCGCACGTTAGCGGCCATCAGTAAGTCATTGAGACCCGCAAAGCCATGCCAGCCATCTACCCTCTGTGGCATGATGTTCTTGTTGCTCAAATACCATTTTTAAATACTTCTTTATTTAGATTGGATAAGAGAAAGCTACATAGCAGAAGCCGCTGCTGACTGCTGCGGACCCACAGTCCAGGGCAGTGGAGATGAAGCACAGACAATTATATGAAAAATGTCCATTTGATGAACTAAGTGCTATCAGAAAGCGGTGTGTAAGTACACAAGAGCTTCAAGGGAAAGCCCTACTCTGGCAGGAAGGAATTGTGTTGTTACGAACCACACTGGTGTCCACAGTGACGTCCCTGTACCACAAAAATTTTAGCCTGAGTAATAAAGAGTAATAAACATAAGCACATCTATGGAAGGAAGTTTCTACATAGAGCCCCAAGATATCTTTTTTCTAAATCTTCATTTCATAATGCATGTTTCTTTAGCGTATTTCCTCTTTTAGGCAGAGACGGCTCCGTCCTGTATTAGAAATGTCTTTCGGGGTGAAAACAATGCATGAAAAACATTTTACAAGAAGACCCACGAGTTATTTATCCAGAGCAGCCTTACTCATGGAACTTGTCTGTTTCTCAGACAAGTTCATATTTGTTCACTACAAAATGCTTTCAAAGGACAATTGGAAGAATTACAAGTGAAGCCATAATGAACTTCAGGTTCAACTAAAACCAAAATTCTAATTCTTTTTGATAGGTGAAATCTCTACAAGGTCATGAGACTTTAAATATATTTTGCCAATAATTAATTTTAGGATAAACATTTTAACATAAGATTCCATTTGAGCCAGCAGACCACTTATTTGAAGCAATATTTGATTTACAAAATCCTAAACCAAAGGATTTGGAAATTTCTATGGATTCTTTTCAGTGGGATCTGAAGTTTGTGTTTAAAGCGTTTATAGAATTCTCCTGGTTTTTAAAAATTTTAAGAGCATTTGATTTGCTTGAATCTTTTCATATTTAATCACAGCCTCAAGATAGTTTTCACTGAGAATTTTTTGTGGTAATTTAAAAAATAACTATAGACCATAAATACATAAGAAATACTTGCGGCCAGGCACGGTGGCTCACGCCTGTAATCCTAGCACTCTGGGAGGCTGAGGCGGGTGGATCACTCAAGGTCAGGAGTTTGAAACCAGCCTGAGCAAGAGTGAGACCCTGTCTCTACTAAAAATAGAAAGAAATTAATTGGACACCTAAAAATATATCTAGAAAAAATTAGCCGGGCATGGTGGCGCATGCCTGTAGTCCCAGCTACTTGGGAGGCTGAGGCAGAAGGATTGTTTGAGCCCAGGAGTTAGTTTGAGTTTGCCGTGAGCTGGGCTGATGCCACGGCACTCTAGCCTGGGCAACAAAAAAAAAAAAAAAGAAAAAAGAAATACTTGCATATGAAGCAAGAAGAATCACACTGTGCTGCAGTTTGGAAAATTCTCAGAAAATATTAATTCTAGGTGGCAGCGATTTTTGTGCTTTGGGTTTTTATGGAGTCCAGGGCCTGAGCAAGCCTATTATAGAACCGTCTATGCAGCCACCAACATGCCAAGATGTCTATGGTGCAATGAGGATCCTCAGTCTCCAAATAGCTCTTTACAAAAACCTGAACTTCCCCTTTTCATT